>UCOM01002477.1:0-25839 GCA_900474385.1 Ormyrus pomaceus | reverse complement strand
CACTCCAAAAAATTTGAATGGGTCAGTTTGAAGTCAAAACATACTAGTATGTAAAATTTTATAATTATCTGAACACTAATTCGAAATCGATAGTACTCCCTTAAAGTTAGTACAAATAAACTTTTTTATAATAAATTAAAGTTTTTTAAAATTGCTTCTTGCAAGATTGATTGAAAAAAAGATTAATCTTAATACAATTATGTATGCTGTAACAGTACATTATATACGCCGGGTGCACGGCAATCCGGCTTATTTCATGCCTGGCCAATAATAATCGGCCGCTATCCGATCATAGGGTTTCTTGATTCCCAAGTGACCAGTCGATTCCATTCCATGAATCTGTCTCATTACTCGATCGCGTTCTTCGGCTAAAACTACTAATATCCAACCTTCTTGGCGATAGATGATTAGATCAAGAAGAGGTTTCTGAATCGTTTCGAAATCTGTACAATATCCATCCTCGAAGAAAATAGTCGTGTATGTTATATATTTGCATGTTTATTAATCAATACTTTCGATAGTTACCAAGTTAGCAGGCTGTGTCCCAGCTCCTTCTTGACATATGTATTCGTATATTTTTTATATTCTTATTACTAGTGCGCTTCGCCCGCTGCGCGCTTACGCGCGCCAACCCCTAATATCGGTGTTCCGATTATGGATCGGAATATTTTCTTTATTTTTTTCTAAAATTTTATTACCCTTTTTAAAAAACCAAAAAATAATTGATAAACGTTTATTTGAAAGAAAAGAAAAATTATACGTATTATACGTATTATATTTCACGTTCTTTTAGTTTTTAAAAAAAGATTAAAAACTAAAAGAACGTGGAAAGAACGTGAAATATAATATGTATAATACGTATAATTTTTATTATTTTTCAAATAAACATTTATCAATTATTTTTTGGCTTTTGATTAACCTTTAAGTTTTCTGGTACGCGTTAAAGATGTGTGTTGATGAAAGAATGCGTCTACAAAATGAGATAATGGAGGAACCAGAAATACGTGTAAGATATATTTAATTTATATTTTTAATTAATAATATTTTAATATACTTAATAAATATTTTTATTTTAGATTTTTATTTTAGATGCAGAAGAAAACGTCCCGCTTCTGGCATATGAAGGGCCAGAATGTCATATTGAGACGTGGGAGGGCCCCGAGTCAGAAGAAATATGTTCGATCTGCCAAAGACAGAAGGACCAACCACCACCGTCTTATTATATAATTATATTAAGAAGCAAGTTGTAGTAACGCCGACAATCAGTTTGGAATAAACCACAGGCATTTGTCTTAACTTCAGTGTAGAACTTATTTTTTAAATAAAGTAAAAATGTTTACAGAGGAAGAAAGAATCAAAACTCTCGATACATCGCTCGCCAACCATGGACTTTGGTTAGTAAAAGTAACAAAATACGTGAGCAAGAGATGGGAAAAAGCGTCTGGACAACACCGAAATCGCAAAACTCAGGGTAATAAAGTAAGTAAGCATAGACACCAAAATTGAATATACCAATTCACCGGCCATCTCCGGTGGATCCACCGGTGGATAAGATAAAAAGGTTAGGAAATAGGAAAAAAACTGAACGCTTGCATGACGTAGCTAATGATTGATTTATCTCTAGAGAGGCTAATAGGCTGTTCCAACAGCCATTGATAAGCCCCACGCGTGTGGGACCCTCCGCCGCGAACACCACCTCAAAACCCCTTTTTGCTACTTTCATGGCCTACTTCTCTTGCGAGAGTGAGTTTTTGCGCAGTGCGAGTAGGCCGGATTGCCGTGCGCCCGGCGCATATAATGTACCCGTTACAATACACAAGCCTTTTTTTGTCAGTGATAAAACTCGATTTTAGTCAGACATTCGTTTACTTGCATACAAGAAATTTTTAATTTTATAAATTTTTAAAAACCTTTGAGAATATATCAAAAATATTGAACGTACAATTATAAAATTAAATGTTAAACTTTTTAGTTATCTAGTGAATGATTCAATAATAAAAATAAATGAACTAGTATTGAGAAAAATGTATTTAATCTGCAAGCTCAACCCTTTTACGTGGCATCTATTTATTCTTCTTTGTTATATCAGATTCAATTTAGCAGCAATAATACATAGATAATCAATAACTACACTAATTTACCATTTTTATTAACCAGGCCTTTTATTTTTTATTGCGAACTGTACTTTAATTTAATCATAAACTTAAAGAAAAGTTCACAATTTTCTTCTTGTATTTCTTAGTAATGAAAAATAATATCAATTTTTTATTGTATAATATTTTTGTTAAAAACCTCGTATCATTGAATTAAAACTTTAAATACAATTTTTTCTCTTTACAACGAGGTATCAAAGTCGCGTTCTTTTATAATATTTGTTGAAATATAGCCCAATATAATTTCCTAACCCAGTAATAAAAAACTATATAAAGTATTTGTTCTTATTTTGATGTTTAAAAATTTAGTTTTCTTCCACTGATTAACTGAAGCTTTAAACTTTTTTATAATAAAAAGATGTTATATATGATCAACTAAGACCTATATTTTTTTAAAAATTATTTTAATAATAATTATTATTATATTTTTTTGAGGAAAATATAATAAAAACAAATTTTTGTTTTGAATTATACCATTATATTTTAAAATCAAAGTAATGATTATCAATTTTTTTTTATATCTCTTATTTCGAAATGAATAATTTCTCGTTTTTTTTTATGCGGCAGTGAAATATTCATCAATTTACATTGATTGATTTATAATTAAATTCTCGAATTATAGGTAGAAGTATAGATAATAAAAACTAATTAAAATTTGTAAAAGAGGGGTCTTTAAAATTTAGATTCGACGAGGAGATAAATTAAGAAATTGTTCGAGTTTTAATGGGATGCTATTCGTCGGTGTTCACTTTAGTATGCCTTTGCTCTTCGCTCGCAAACGAGGCAAATGGATTCTCCCTTAATAAAATCTTTAAGCCTTTTGAGAATATGAAAGCTTTCCTCTTATCAATTTCTTCCGCAGAAACTCTCTTTTTTCCTCTTTCACCCATTTTCATCGGTCTTTTGTCTCTTACTTTCATGCCGATTATATTTTTAATTGAAATATTTTTCGATTGATCGAACACGTATAAATTTGAATACGTATACGGATTAAATTGATTTCAATTTCGTCTTATCCTAGAAATACGTCCATATAAACTATTCGTTATAACACCTATGACCTATATAAAATTATATGTGTCTAATCAATGAAGTATATTGCAATATTAACGAATTCAAGAAAGCTAATAGAATAGTAATAGAAAGCTAATGAAAAATACAGTGTATATAATAATAATAAAAAGATAATAAAGTAATGAAAATATAGATAAAATTCAGCAACCTTCCACAGTAATAAATATATTAATTATTGTACACTTGCCTGTTAAAAATAATGTCACTTTTAGTTAGGTTTAGGTGCTATTATTTAGGTTTCTAATTACAAAGATATAAAAAAATGTATTCTGTTTCAAAAATTATTTACATATTTACATTATACATATTTGCGTTTAGTCTACGGAACCCCTTTTTTGTGGGCATCTGTTATTAATTTGCTTTACTCAAATAATGCATTACTTTTGCTTTCTCAAAGAGAAAGCTTTGTAACGGTGAAAATTTTTCAACGTTTCTTTGTTGATACATATTTATAATTAGTTTTCCTTAGTTTACTGCAGATGGCACTTAAAATAGTTACTTAAAATATTTTTTTAATAAATTTTCAAGTTACTTTTATTATAAATTTCGGATAAATTTCACGTAAATAATATCAGAATGTAAATTTTCCAATGAAAATAATCCCAATTAAAGTATACAAAACGCCTAACTTCTTTTACTTAGGCAAAAGGCATCAGTGTAGTAGCTGATTGATCTGGAAGGTCTCTTAATATTATTGGATTTCCGAATGTGCAATCTGTGGACACACTGATGCACCTACAAGTGCTCGATATCGTAACTCTAACAATGAACATTTTACGATTCTTATAAAAAAAAAGAGATGGGCACCTCTTTTTCGTTTTGCAAGTTGTTCGGGGCAGTAACTACATTAACGGATGCAATTCTCCCGGCCTTTTCCAGGCAAGGCCGAAGCAATAACCTATATTTGCGCAAAGTTAGTGAAGAGCTTCTCGAGGCTTTTCACTGTGTGGTTCTTGGATTTTACGCAGCCTGAGTTACTATCGCGTACTTATTTTTTTTTTTTTTTTGTGTACTCACTATCTTTTTTCTTTTCTCCCTTCTTTCGTCTGGCGTCTCATTCGATGCTTTCATTATGACCGGCTATTCGTCTTTATTTCCACTCGTGAAAAAAGCTTATTTCCGTTACACAGTTGACTGCTCTTATGATGCAATTTACGATGGTGATCCTTTTACGATGAGTCGAAGTTCATTCGAGTCGAATAAGAAAAGATATGAAAGTTATTATGCTTGGCAACTATCAACACGGTGATCATTTATTGGCGTTTTTTTTTAAGTTTTATCTAAACATTTTTTTCTGTTACTAATAGCTTCATTATCTTCTGAATATGAAAATGTTTAAATATGCAATATAATTTTTAGCAAGTACATTTCCAGCCAGTTTATTATGATTTACTAATTTAACAAAAAAAGAATAAACAATGAAGAATTCGAATATTAAATTTGAATGGAAAAAATATTACTGATTAAAAACTGCTATATTTAAACATATAATAGGTAGAAAGTTATTGAATTTCATTTACTTTAAATTGATCGAATGATATTACGTTATTCAAGTGAATTTATTTTATTTAAACAGTACATATCAATCAAACTTTTAACAATACAGAATTTTTGAAATTTGACGATTGATGATTGACGTTTTAGAAATACTGTCTTTGTATAATATAAATAAATTATTTATATAAACGGAACATTTTAAATTTAATTTATCACATAAAATTTAATTAATAAATCAGATTTAGATAGGAAACGTATCGGAATACCATTTCCTTATTTACTAGCTATTAATTAAATTTGAATATTTTAAGAAAAAAAAGGCCGCTCTGCACTGGTAGAAAATTAAACAGTTTCGCTGATTAACGTGCTTTTTAAATGGAGCTACTTTTAACTAAAACTAATGCCTCAATTAAATAAAAACTATTGAAAGATCACCTTAAAAGGTAAAATATCATGACAGTAAAATATCCGTGAGCAAACATATTTAATTATTTGATACTGATAATAATTAAAAGTAATCTGTCGTTTTTATTAACTAAAAACTTAAAATTAACTAAAAACTTTTTAACGATTCTAATACCAGGGCAGATGTTTTTTAATTGTCATAAAATTTAAAATTCGTAACTTCTTATTTTTTAAACTGCGAAATAAATTCTTTGCTTTTAATTTCTCAGTAATTTGACTAAAGTCAATATATTTCTGCATCTAAAATCAGAGATACTTGAAATAAAAAATTACCCGTTCATAAAACAGAATATTTCATATAAATATATAGTTTTATTTCGCTATAAATGATCAGTTATAAATTGCAAATTGTATTATAAAAAAGTTACACCTAATAATTACCTTCCACTCACTGACAGTTTCATCAAATTAAAAGAAAACAATGCTGGAAAACCAAATTTTGTATAAAAATATGATGATTTTATTCAAGTGAAGACGATAAATCATATTTAAAGTCAACTACATGCAGATTTTCCGGAAGCTTGAAAAACGCTGTAACGTGAAAAAGGCGGTGTTCAGTTCTTCGGTTGCCTTATATAAAGAGCTCCACTATTTGCACCCATCGGGCTGCATATACTGCCTGAGCTCCTTTCACCCCATTATTCCCAATTTTCTATATGCATCCGTTCCAACGAGCGCATCACATAAAGAATTATGCCACGTTTTAACTTGATCTAAGAAAAATGAAGTACCGGTTCTTCAGTGACAGATAATAACTAATTTCTTCATAGCAATAATTTTGTCGGTCATGCTGCAATTATTAAGTACCTAAACAACTAGAATAAAAAGAAAACTGTGACGCTTCGAATAAACAGATATAAATAATCGTTTTTACAATTAGTTACTTATACATTACGTTGCTTTAAATAGAATTTATGTATTGATATGATCACGTCTCGCACGTATTTCGTCCTCGTATAACATGCTAGCATGCAGTTAAGAGAGGAACCTTAACAGCTCTTTCGTTACGAAAATTGCTCCTCCGGTTAACTTGCATGACGTCTGTAGCAGAGCATTTACGTGCATCATCGTATCGTAATTCATTCTCTCCTCTATCATTCTATCTATCATAACAGTCTTCATCATCCACGACACGCTTATATTCCAGAATGGTTGTGTACCGGAAAACCCCACGGAATAAGCTTCGAAGCTTGCGATCACGTTGTCGGAGAATGGAGCGAAATTCTTGTACGACAGGAAGGACGTAAGAAGCAGCGGAAGGGAGGGAGGGCTAAGAGATTTCCGCGGGGCGATGCTACTCGAGACTTATTTTGCGAGCAGCAAGGATCAACCGCAGCTGTTGCCGAGCGATAAAGTGGCTTCATGGAATTCTCTGCTGCTGCCTGCGTCTCCCGACGGGTCCTTGTTTGCGGAATTTCGTTATGCTTATAATCTAAAGTGGACTGCTTTATTATTTCCGTACGAATGAGAAATAATGACAATTTCAGAATATTATATTAGCTAACTTAAAAAAAGTAACATTACGTTTATATTGACAATTTCGTTGCTAAACATTTCTAAATATCTTAGATGCTTCCGAAATTATTCGTGCATCATCACTGCTCATGCTCAAATTTGCTAAATACGAACTTCTATTTTATGCTTGTAGATAAGTAACCCTTATTGAAATACTTTGCATATTAATTGCAGTTAAATTGAATAATAATTGAATATAATACTTGCAGACCTTTTATGATGCAATCGCTTGAATAATTTTGAAGTAATTAATTATTAATGGATATTTAATGAATTTGATTTTAAATCTTAGGGTGATTAATTATTACTTAATAATTAATAAGGTGTTAATTCAATATATTAGAAGTTAATTTAGGAACTGCTAAAATTGTTTGTTTATTTAACCTTTAGGCGGCCGACATGTTTTGATGTTGGAAAGTTGTACTTTATAGATTTCTTCCAGGACGGCCACCTGGAGGTTAATAACTTTTAAAACCTATGTGACCTTTTTGTAAAATCAAAGCTGTGGTCGACAGAAAATATGGGACGCCAATAAGGTATATGTGACATCAAACCACATACCAAAATCCATACCGCTTATGAGTTCCGGTTTAAGAAAGCTAAAAAGGGCCATTGTTTTTTGCATGATAATAATCGATTTAGAATGCTTCTCAATCGAATAATTATCCACACGGAGAAAAATGTATAAGAAACATTACTATCCTCGTCAGTAACTCGAGGACAGACTTTGAATTAGGGTAAAAAATTACTATATATTTTATATTAAAATTTACTATACGTTTAGAAATTTTTGCTAAACTTTTACTAAAAATTGCTAAAAATATAACCAAAATTAATATAAAGTATAGTAATTTTCACCCTAATTCAAAGTCTGTCTTCGAGTTACTGAAAAGTATAGTAATTTTTCGTAAAACGTTTCTCTCCGTGTAGGATGCTCATTAAATTTAGTAGAATTTGTAAGCAGCATATTGGGGTTAAATAATACGCAGTTTATTGAGGTTAAATAAATAAGTGATATGGGTTTTGGTGAACACTTTGACCTTCACCATACTTTAATATGGTAATTATGTTTAAATGCGTTTCATTGAATGATAAATATTTGTAAAACAAAGTTTTCTTTAAAAACTGACGGAGTCAACAGCATTTTGATTTGCTTTAAGTTATATTATTAAATAATCTAATTTCACTTATTCTGATGTAACTTCTAAAAATCATTCACTTTGTCGAATTTATCATTTATTCTAAGAAGCATGATATTATTTAAATAATTATATAAAATTAAAACCCATGTATAATTTGTAATCACTTTATTTCTTTTCAAATAAATCATTTGTACAATTAATAAGTAAATCCATTGTTTGCAATATATAATTACTGTGTTCGAGAAGTATTAAATTGTTATCCCCATTTCCATCTGCTTTGTGAATATACACTCCGCTACTTTATTAGCAGTGTCACAATCGTCTTTACCACCTACAAAAAAAAATAATTTTTAATTTAACTGAAAAATAAAACATTGCAAAGCATGCATTTATATAAATTCAACACTCACGAAGACCTGCACATTCTTTTGTCTCTGGGAATGGTGGATATTTATCGTCATTGGTATCAATAACTCCGTCGCGCATCTGTTAAAAACATTTTTTGAGATATTAACTTGAATTTTTTCAATCTCTAAAAATAATAATATTTGTTTAAACTGCTTACAATTCCTAGTTCTTTAAGAAAACATTCAAAGAAGCAGCCTAATTTTCCATCTTGTAGATTCTTTAATGCCTTATCGCGTGCTTCAATAAGACCTGTAAATAATTTGTAAATAATTTATCTTAGACATTAAATTGCTAAATAGTTCTCTATATCTCTGTTGAAATTTTCAGATTTCATACTATTCTCATGAAAATACCGTACGATATCCTATAAAATGAGTTTGATAACATTTTTTCACTAGGGATTAAATTAATAATAGTTAGTTTTTTTATTAATTACAGTATTTTGCAACTAATGGCAGGAGTAATTGACTTTTGAAGGAATATTAGGTAACTAAAACATTTTACTAACAATTTCAGAATTTAATTATTTATTTAAGATGTTTGCCTGAATAAGTTATCCTATTTTTTATAACTTACCGAGATCAATTCCCAATTGCTGCGCACACTTTGTTCGTAAACCTGACTCTTGGATTTCTCTCTGATCCTATTAATAATATTTCATTAAATTAATTAAACGTGACAGTGAAATAAAAAAATGCACGCACACGCCTGCCTTTATCTTTCACAGAATACTTACGCTGTAGACGCCAACAAAACCAACTAAGAGTAGTCCAAAAATAATTACACTCTTCATTTTGAAAATGCAAAACTTAGTTCTTGTTATTTAATTCAACAAATCCTAACAGGTTATGTTCAAGAAACTTTGAAAACTGTTTTTATACTGTGTCTTTAAGTTGCAGTTGCATTGATTTAAAATTATATAATCAATGGAAGTCTGTAGTTGAAACGTCAGAGATAATTTTCTAATCAATGTATTGATATGTTGCTGAATTTAATTTTGCAAATAAGCAGATATTTATCTCAAACTTCGATAACTGGCATGCTACGCAGTTGTTTTCGGAAAACCCAAGGAGCATAAATTTCTTGTTTTGGCATTATCGAATTATGAAAAGATTGATTGCAAATGTTAAAAGTATAAAAAATAGGCCTTTTAAGCAGTACAGATAATTGTATATTGAGGTGTTAGGAACCAAAATACATGGTTTTTGAAAAATGTTTGTACGGATGTGCAGTGTGTGTGCTTATAAGCTTCTACTGAATAGATTTTCGTCGTTCAGGACTCATTTTTTTTGTTTTTGTTTGTGTGATAGCGGGTTAAAGGTTGGTTTTTTTGGCAGATTCGTTTTTTTTATGGCGAATTTTCGATTTTTTTGTGTTTGCATCAAAATTTAATCTACAATGGCAGCCACTACAATTCTTTGTCTCCAAATTTTTTAGATTGACTGAGGCGTTTTCAATCGTTAAGTATGTAAGTTATATCAATAATATGTAGAATCAGATTTGAATACAGTCCTTGTATACAACTTGTATTCAAGCTGAACAAGCGTTGATTTTCCGCAAAAAGGCTACATCACTGATTACTTTGCTTTTGAAAGTACTTGAGTGCAATTTGAATTCTAATCAATCTTAATCAATGAAAGAAATTTTGAGAATGCCGATAATCTGCTTGACGTGGAAACTTCCTAAATGTAAAATATGGGATGTTTATAAATAAAAAAAATATTTTTATCTCAGATTTACAATAATTCAGGATTTTGATAAATTTAAATTGTATAATTATTAATTAAACTTTATTAACTTGATTGCATTCTTTTTTATATTTCAAAACATATGATTCATAAGCATGCAAGCATCAAATCTATAAAAAGATTTGTAACATAGTCTTTTCGTAATATTTATGGGAACAAGACGTTTCAATTTCCTCTTTTCATCAAGCTGTGAAAGCTGCGCCACCACTCTTTTTAAAACGACAGACAAACACTTCACCAGCGTAGTCTTATATTCCTTACGAAGACGTGTAATTGATGCCACTACTACACTTTCTGCCTATACAGGCATGAAAACTCTGTTAAAAATCCCCTGCAAACAATCTGTCTTTTCCCTTTTTTTCACTCTCAACTACTTCATGTGCCTCCTTTTTTCTCACGTTCACCAACGATTTTATAAAAAGAATTTTATAAAAAAGAATGAAAAGAAAAAAAAGAGTGGCAGCTTTGTACGAGCTTCATGGAGATTAAATAAAGTAAAATCCGGTGCGGATCCGTCGTTGCACAGGATCCCTGCTGCGCCGAGAACTCACGGTGAGTCTCGAATATCCAATTAACTAGGCTTACGCCCGAACCAATCGACTAGCAACGAGTAAGTGATCCTCCTCATGCTGCTCCTTCACCTCCGGCTATCTCTGTTGCTCTCGTTTGCTTGTAACCTGTACTGACTCGTCTACCTCAACTTGACGGTTCGTGTACAGTCGCATTCAATTTCGGTTTCAAGGCTACAGGCAGGTTATCGATCGGACGCTCTTCCCGTATACTCGTTAATTTTGCAGGCACTGTAGTATGTACAATGCAAGTACCAACGCGGCGTGTGAGTGTGCAAAAGCAAAGTACACATAGTGTCGAGTCCACCAGTTGCAGAGAGTGATGCGGGAATAGAAATTCGCGAGCACGAAATTTCGGCTCAGTCCGATCAATGCTCACTTCACGGCAATTTAGATCGAGAGGATTAGCTGGCATTACCAAAGACAGTCATTAGCTAGTTTGAACGAGTCTTTTAGGAACGAATTGTGAGCAAGTAACTGCTTGTCATGCAGCCTCGTCAGCTAATTATGCTCTAAAAATTTAACGCTTCTTGATTAAAAGTTGAATTTAATAGAATGGAGGTTGGACGCAAGAAATATGATTATTCTAATAATTAATTTGCTACTTGTAATGTTAGGAATCTATAATCTTAGTTTAATGAAATGATTTCCGTTATAAGTCTACAGAAATAAAGTTCAATTTAAATATGAAATTTAATTCGATTTCACCCTAATAATAATATGTTATAGATAAAAAGATTAATGCATTTATTTCTTTAAAATTATTAATTACTCTCTCATCTTAGAACATTTAAACAATCTAAAATTCTATCTAAAAAGACGAAAAGAGGCACAAATAGAATTTAATTATACTTGGCTGCATTATAATATATTTTGAAATATAACTAAAAAATTGATGTAATATTTCAAATCTCATAACGAGGAAATTTACTTTTATTATAATCCAGGTACATTTTTTAGTGTGTATTTTGTAGGAATAAAGGTTCACAAACATACTAAAAGTAAACATCATTTTAACTGATTCGATAAAAGCGATTATTTCCGTAACTACAATCATAATTTCGATTAATAATTTACAAAAACGTATCGATGCGTAATGTAAAGTAATATAGCTGAATGACATGTATTGATAAAGTGATGATGAAGCTATAAAAATACAGACAATTAAAATGGCTTGACATTGACAAATAAGTGATAATATTATGTGATCAGATCATTAACATTGAAACATTTTTGTTGATATTTAGAAAAATCGATTATTACAATACCTATATAGTATTTTAATTTCTTAGGCAATTAATTAGCGATAACTATTAATAACTTTTGGAATTTGTGTCATGTAAGAACATAAAGTATTGACAAAGTGTATATCCTACATCAGTTAATTAAAAAATTTCAAATTATCATTAAGGAAAAATCGAATCTTATGACTTAATACATCACATCTAATTACACTATATACACTACAAAGTCCGTAAAAGTAACATGTTTGGAAAATTCTTTGATTTAACTACTGTTTATCTGGAAAAGCAATTCAATGCCGGCAAATGGAGTACAAACACATTCACGTTTAATTTCACATAAAGTAGTGACGCAATCTATAACGCTATCCGACGATCGTACATACACTGGATTTCGAAGTGAAGGTTAATCAATTTGTAATAATTTTAGACAGCTTTTATCGAAAGCTTCCAGGGGAATCCAATTAAAATCGCATTGCTTCGCAGCTGAACGAGCAACCATCAGGCCAGTCCATTCTGCTGCTTTGTTGCTAATTGTACGACTACCAACCATTTTGTGCACATTAATTACTGACGTAATTGTGATGCACCGTTAAAGTGACCGCAATAGGAAACCGTTATTTCAAAATTTTATCCCAAATACTCGGCCGAGAATAATCAATCTCCTCGAACGAATCCTGTAATACCTTCCGAAAAGTATAAAAAGAAATCCATTGTTCGGGCAGATGTTTCAATCACAATAAGCGCGACGTATTGAAAGAATGCTCCAATAAGTGCACGACTGATAAAAGAAGATAAGGGAGGCACAAATGCACGTCGCGGCCCCCGCTTTCGCGAATCAAACGAAATCGAGCGAATCGCACAGGACGTAAGCATGTAATTCAGCTGCCGACAACGGCGGCGCCGTCCATTGTCGCGCGGCTCCGCATCGATTGAGAAACAATGACGCGACGTCAATTTCACAATGATGTATACGTGTACACACCCACGCGTGTCCAAGTCTATCTGTTGTGTCCTGCAGATATGAATACGCCTCGTCTTTTTTTAAGTCGGCTACGTCACGATAGCGCCAATTTCAGCGTGACGTCAAAGTGGCGACCTTATCGGCGCGTCTACATTGTCGATTCTCGACTTGTCACCGAAAAAAACGGGATAACAGAGACGACTTGTCATTCAAAATTCAGTAGCTCTTGCTGCTTGGTGTCTGTGTCCGATGCAGTCTTTTATCTTCGATATATTTAGATCGTTGTCTTGAGATATTTTTGGAATTCTGTACCGTCGGTTCCTGCGGTTTCCCAGTTTGTTTTTGCAGGTGGCTGCTAATGCTCTGAAAACTAGAAATCTCCCCTCCCCCCTCCCCCATCTAGTTGTCCGAGTTTTACGAATGCATTGCATTGTTCCGCAAAATTCTGATTCAGTTTATTTATTGACCTTTATCAAAATACATTTAACTTTGCAAGGTTTTACGTTCTTTAAATGTTTATTATTTATAGATTTTTCTAAAATAGAATTTTATAATATAAACTATAAACACATTTATTCTCTTCAAATAATTTATCAAATTGACGTGTTACAGATTTATTAATTTTATTTATTTTTTATTTTTTTCAGTTAATATTAAAAATAATAAAGCTATTTTATTCCTAATACATAATTAAAATCGAAAATGGTAAGACGAGAGTATATTTTATAATGTATACCTGCTATTAAACATTAAACAAAGGCATTTGCTGACTTATTCATGGAATTCACTTTGATCATTTTCGTACATTTTTAAGTATTAGAGATTACTTAAATTCAAAGAGCTTTTAATCAACTGATATGCAACAATGAATGCGTTGTTAGCGAGTGTAAAGCCTCGTAATAGTGTTTGCTTCTCTATCGATTAGCAAACCATTACTACTAGTATATAATTTAATGACTACTCTTTCGGCATTCTTCCTACAAAATATGCTTCCATGTTTTAACGACGCATTATGTACTAATACATTTGATATCAGAACATAAAAAAGCAATGAACCAATGAATAACGCATATATTGCCGAGTTCTGCTGTAAAAGCACAAAAATACACCCTGGATGAAAATTGCAGTGCATATTGATGTTTCTATTTTTAGTTCATTGTCAATCCTTTTATTCTTAATTAAATCAATTTCGTCTTCGCAACGTACGTTTTAAATATTAATTAAAAAACATTTCCCTGGTAGAAAATAAAACAGTCCTGCTGGTTAAAATATTAAGCACTACCTAATTTTTTTAAGCTAATAATTATTAGATTTATATTTTCTAATTTCTGGCTAAGCACCTGTTAGTGAGCAGTGCGATACTTAAAGGCTAAAGTTACCCTCTGTAGGTAAAATTAACCTCTTAAAAACTATGTTTTTAAATAATAAAAACGTATTTATTAATTTATTAATTTATTAATTTATGTATTATTATTGTCACTAAATCAAAAAGCAGCCATCTTCTGCTTCAAAAGCGCGACCAAAATACAAAATTATTAGCTAGTGAATAGCCAAAAATAAACCAAAAATAAATATTAATTAGTTAAAAACTGCTTTAGATTTCTACCAGGGTTGATATACAATCAAACTTCTCTCTTCTAAACTTCTCTACAGGATTTATTTTAATTACGCACATATTAAATCACTTTAATAGAAGTTCATAAAACGGTGAAAGAAATGACAATTTTTTTCTCTTAATCACATATTTGAGCTTAAGTTAGTTAATCTTCAAAGCTTTGAATGAAATTATCTGGGAAAGATTCATTTATAGTCACATGCTCACACAGACAATTCTCCAGGTACATTTTATCATAGTGTCCATTCATGCAGAATTAAATTGAAATCACGGAAAAAGGCTATGAATAAAAAAGTATGGATGGCTCGTTTCAAGTGGCACGAAAAGTGATTCGTTATCGCTTTGTCGTGTTCCCATAGCGACGCTTAATCGGAACGCATCTTCATAAGCTGCCAAACCTTAGTTTTATAAAGGGAATTTATGTTTCTGTATAAAAGTTGCATTATTTGATATTGTATATGATGGATTGTTTTTTTTTTTGACCACTCAGCAATCACTTGGCTTAGTGATCGAATTAAAAAAGTCGATAAGATCTTTTGTGCGTTTGAGTGAAAATGCAAACAATACAAAAGCTATATAGAGAAACCCATTATGAAATTATTAATAGTATTAGGAAAGCCAGTCCAGATGTATTTTTAATGAAATAATCTAATATTAAATATTGTAAACAAATTTAAAAAGACTATGTAAAAAACTAATAGTTTTTTCTATTTTTATCATTTAATTTATTTACTGTGTTTTTTTTTCTAGGTGAGTAATCATTGCAGTATCGAAAAACCTACGTAAGCGTAAGTAAAAATATATCAGTACAGTTTTTTTTTTAATTTAACCGTGACTCGTCAAATTCTCTGATCTATATCAAGACATAATGGTTATTATTTAAAAAAGTGTACTTACAAAAACTTTCACGTTTAATAAACAAAATAGCTTTTAATTGGTGTTATAGACTTACAAAGTTAATATCGATTTGTTTAAAGAAAAGTTTATTAAATTATACTATAAAAAGCATCTGTCTTTATAAGTAATTATAATGGAAATTATGAAATGCTCATAAGGATGTTTTATAGATGATAACGGAACAGCTAAATTTACGAGCGAATATTTTACTTTGACACATTGATTGGTCAAATACTGCTCGTCAAAATTTGACTCTCACTTAAACTTCGTGGAGATTAAATTAGATTATTAATTTACGGTAATGAAATTTTGTTGTTGCTAACAAAGTTTAGCCGCGCGAATAATCAAAGTTAAAATAGCATACTATTTAACTTATAATCTTTTTAACTTTGCCGTAATACTAGAAATAAAACGAAAACTAAAACCTAATTAAAAACTGACGTCAGAGTGAATTGCCGAATCTAACAAGCTCAAGCATTTTCGCAATCGTTATAATTCGGTTAGCCAGGCGCAGAGAACGTTCAACGAAATGGGGTGTGGGTCAAAGAGTAAAACAAGCCTGCCTTCGTCGGAAAAGAGCCCCGCTACGTTCCGCTCTCGGCCCGGGGGCAAATCACTCGGGCAATCTAAAAGCGCGGCGAGCTTATACGACGGATCAGTGGCAGACTCGCATAATTCCGGCGCCATTTGTCGCGCGCACGTCGGCTCGCTCGCATTGTTCCTTCCTCGCGCGTCAGCCTGGCGCACAATTCCGGCTTCCGTTTGCCGTCGGCATTAATCCGCGCGACGAGCCGATCGTGCTCCGTCGGCGAGCTCCGCAGAGGGCTGTGCAGGCTCCATCGCTGGAGTAGCGGCGGTGGACCACGCGCACGTACCTATGCTCTCCGAGGCTCCTAATTCACCAGCCGCTAGGTAAGAGAGGGGTAGTAAAACAGCCGAAGCTCCCTCGACTATGTGGATGCTCTTATCTTGCCCGGGAGAGGGTATATCTCGTACGCAAAGTTCGCGGGAGATACAGGGGGGGCGGCCTGTCTATGCCCTCGGCCGCGGAATCCAATTTATCCTCGGAAGCCAGGCGTATAGGCACCGGCGTAAATGCGCATATGCCACCCAAGAGTGTCTTTTCGGGATGCGGTTTGACGCCGGGACAATGCGGCTCTTGTCACCGGCGAAATTGCTTTAGCGGATTGATAGTATGATAGTATGACGTACTGTAGTGTGGGTGGCTGCAGCGACGCTCGCCCGTATACCGTTTATCCGGAATGATGCTATACTCGACGAAATTGCGCGAGTTGGGCTATACTTTATGCGCCGGCGCTTAATAATAATTTTAATGCGCTCGTGGCGGATTCAATTTTCACCGGGAGTGACGCGAGATTTCTGGGGTAATTTGTATATGCTTCGTAAAGTATTAAGCTCGCTTGCTGTATGTTAATGCGCTTAGAATTAGAGTTTACTGCTTTTAACTTAAATCACACAATATTCTAACAAGCATAAAACTGATTTAAAAATAGTTCATTTTTTCATTTAATAATACACATAATATATTTAGAAGATTTCGGTACCAATTTTAGTTAATTATATTTCAGTTTAAAGCTTAAAATAATAAATATATTTTGGCAGCATGAAATTTAAATAACGTATTAGGAACTAAGTATTAACTGCAGCATCACATCAAATAAAGTAGTACATAATTTCTGCAGACTAAAGCGTTATCTCGCTCATATGCGATTTTCAAATACCTTATCACTACAGATTCCGCCATCTAATGATTACCCTGCACATGATTTAGTAAATAATCTTTCTATTTTATTTATTCCAACGGACCTTTGGTCTTTATTTACAATCTAAGTATCTTTAACCTTTGAAATCATAATTACAATTTTAGCTTATATATCTCAGTTAATTTTTTATTATTATGATACACAAATTCATTTGCTGCTTTTAATTTCTTGAAATCATTTATCGGGCAACTTTCGAATGCTATTGCGAAAAAAATTGTCGCTTTGGAAGCAATGAAATTACACAAGTTTACAAAAACAAAGTGTCTGTATCACAGACCTGAGTACACTAGTCGTATGCATATTTTTCGACGATGAATTCGTCAAAAAAGAAAAAGTTTGGCTTGAAATCATCAAATAATATTGTTTTTACATTATACTGAAGGAGATATTTATTAATAATTAGTTAACAATAAAAAAATGTTTCGATATACAAAATTCATAATATTATTTTGTTATATTTATTTATCTTAAATTATGGCTGAATCAGATCTTCAATATTAATCAATATACTGTGTGTATCGGTATCGGGAACAGCATCGTTTGCTGTAGAGATATAATCTTCCATCATAGTGTTTGCATCCATTGCAGTCTTTTATTGTTGCAGTACTTTATGGTCACATTTTTGTTGCAATTTTAGTATCGTGTAGTAGTCTAAACAGCAACGTAGTATAAATGCGTTTCATTGAATGATAAATATTTGTAAAACAAAGTTTTCTTTAAAAACTGATGGAGTCAGCAGCATTTTGCCTTGCTTTAAGTTATATTTTTAAATAATCTAATTTCACTTATTCTGATGTAACTTCTAAAAATCATTCACTGTGTCGAATTTATTCATTTATTCTAACAAGCATGATATATTTACTATTAATTTAAATAATTATATAAAATTAAAACCCATGGTATAATTTGTAACCACTTTATTTCTTTTAAAATAAATCATTTGTACAATTAATAAGTAAATCCATTGTTTGCAATATATAATTACTGTGTTCGAAAAGTATTAAATTACTATCCCAATAATCCCATTTCAATCTGCTTTGTGAGTACACACTTCGTTATTTTATTGGCAGTGTCACATTCGTCTTTACCACCTACAACAAAAATAATTTGTAATTTAACTGAAAAATGAAACATTGCAAAGCAAGCATTTATATAAATTCAACACTCACGAAGACCTGCACATTCTTTTGTCTCTGGGTATTGTGGATATTTTTCGTGATCGGTATCAATAACTCCGTCGCGCAACTGTTAAAAACATTTTTTGAGATATTAACTTGAATTTTTTCTATCTCTAAAAATAATAATATTTGTTTAAACTGCTTACAATTCCTACTTCTTTAAGTAAACAGTCAAAGAAGCAGCCTAATTTTCCATCTCTTAAATTCTTTAATGTCACATCGAGTGCTCTAATTAAGAAGATCTGTAAATAATTTGTAAATAATTTATCTTAGACATTAAATTGCTAAATAGTTTTCGATATCTCTGTTGAAATCTTCAGATTTCATACTATTCTCATGAAAGTACCGTACGATATCCTATAAAATGAGTTTGATCAAATTTTTTCACTAGGGATTAAATTAATAATAGTTTTTTTTTTATTAATTACAGTATTTTGCAACTAACAATTTCAGAATTTAATTATTTATTTAAGATGTTTGCCTAAATAAGTTATCCTATTTTTTATAACTTACCGAGATCAGTTCCCGTTTGCTGGGCACACTTTGCTCCTAAATCTGTCTCTTGCATTGCTATTAAATCCTATTAACAATATTTCATTAAATGTAATACGGAAAATAAAATTCTAATTAAAATACGTGACAGTGAAATAAAAAAATGCACGCACACGCCTGCCTTTATCTTTCACAGAATACTTACGCTGTAGACGCCAACAAAACCAACTAAGAGTAGTCCAAAAATAATTACACTCTTCATTTTGAAAATGCAAAATTTAGTTCTTGTTATTTAATTCAACAAATCCTAACAGGTTATGTTCAAGAAACTTTGAAAACTGTTTTTAGAGATAATTTTCTAATCAATGTATTGATATGTTGCTGAATTTAATTTTGCAAATCAGCAGATATTTATCTCAACCGGAAAAACCAAAGAGCATTTTCATGTTTTGGCATTATGAATTATTAAGACATGATAAAATAGAAGAAGATTGAGAAAAAATTGATTGCAAATGTTAAAAGTATAAAAAATAGGCCTTTTAAGCAGTACAGATAATTTTATATTGAGGTGTTAGGAACCAAAATACATGATTTTTGAAAAATATTTGAAGGGATGTGCAGTGTGTGTGCTTATAAGCTTCTACTGAATAGATTTTCATCGTTCAGGACTCATTTTTTTTGTTTTTGTTTATGTGATGGCGGGTTAAAGGTTCTTTTTTTTCACAAATTCGTTTTTTTTATGGTGAATTTTCGATTTTTTTGTATTTGCATCAAAATTTAATTTACAATAACAGCCACTACAATTCTTTGTCCCCAATCGTTAAGATCAAAAGCATTATCGCGAAACCTTTGATGCTATTTCTTAAATGATTTGTGCACCTCTGTACCTTAATGAAGAGCACAATAAATCATTTGAGTAGCTTCATTTTTCATAGCTGAAATGCGAAAACTCACCCATGATTTTTTGAAAAGATCAATATCAGTCCTTCAAGACCATAAACAGCAGGCTCATTATTGAAATTAGAATGTTTCATGAAATTACAAAAAGCAGGAATTAGTTTGTGCTCTGAATATTTAAGCATCCTATTACGATTTTAAACTTGAGGCTTTGGATAAAAAGTGACAGGACTAATTGAGCCAGGGCCATCAACTCGCGAGATAGTCGCTTTACTGCGTCATCCAAAACCGCCACCGATCAACTAGTTTAGTTTACATTTTCCTTCATATTATGTTTGTACTTTCATTAACTAATATTATATACACATAAGATCCTCATTTGTGACAATCGCAAGTTATTTTTTTCCAAATTGTAATATTCACAAAAATTGATGATTCTTAATCAATGACTTTCCTTTCTTTAACCATTATCAAAGACTTATTATTCTGAATTTTTAACACGTGTTACTTTGAATTTTTAAAAGATACTTTTTTGTCTTATCTGATAGATTTTAAAATTATACGATACTTTAAAATTATACGAAACAGAAAAATACGACTAATATGTATATCGAATGAATAAGTAGATAGACATTGAGTTCGGTCAGACGGTGAAATATTAGATACCACATGTAAAACATTATGAAATTAGTTAGATATTATAAAATAAACACTGCAAAGTTAAATTATTCAAAAAATATTTTTAAAAACATCTCTATAAACATTCTGTAAAATTGTGAAATACCCTTCTCTCTTAAGTAGTGGCCTGAAGTCGCGAAGTATTTTAAAACTCAATGTGATTGGTTTTTTAATTAAGGTGGTAAAATTAAAGAAAGCGAGTTTTTAAACGTTTAATAATTAAAAGTAGAGAGCTTTGAGAATTAGAATAGCGCGCCTGAATTTAACTAATTCTTTAGAAATTTTCCTATTCCATCTGAATTTTTTTAATTTTTGAAAATCAGGTGTTAATATATACAATTGAAATTATTCTTTCAGTAATATAATTGAAGAATTTCATTTATAAATAGATTCGAAACTGACTTCTATTGTAGCGTGACTGACGTTCATTTTAAATGACTTCCGAATACATTCAGGCCTTTGCGATTGCTTCATGAACGTGTGAATGCACAATTTTCAAAGATTCTATATATTCTTAGAAAAACTCCACTATATCGCGTTTACCAGTTCACGTACTAAAGCATACTGTACATTGCGTGTCTGCACCTGTTATTATCTATAAAACTCAATTCGCACATATAAGTATAGCACATATTTTAAGTATTGAGTTCTTGACTTATCAAGATATTATTTATTCAAACAATTTCTTTTTTATCAGCAAGTTAATAGAACTATAATTGTTAATATTTTTGTACTATACAATCATTCATAAATTTACTTTAATTACAAAATAAGAGAACAATCCTCGTTGAATATTTGCTATTCCAAAAAATTAGATTTATAATTATATTTTTAACAAAAAATCTTTTTTATGTATTTTTCAGAAACTCCAAGAATCGAAATAAGTTTTCGTGATGCTAAACTTTTAAAAGTTCACTCGTAAAAACTTGAAATGAAATGTAACTTAAAATATACTTTACGAGTGACGTAAAAGTTGTGAAGCGAAATATTACTGGTGCTTGTAAAAGTTTTCCCAAAATTTAGTTGTGTTAAAATTTAATTTATTTTAAAATATAAAGATTTGAAGATGATATAAAATAAAGTATAAAACTGTTCATTACAAAATGAATTTCGTGTTTTAATAAATATTGTACGATAATCAGTATTATGTTTCAAAAAACTATAATTGAGTAATTATACAATCAAGCAAATATTTTTAACCGTTTAAAAAAAAAAAATACAAATAAATTTGCATTAACTTCGTACCTTCAAAATATCTGAAAAGTAATTTATCTTGAGAAAATAAATGAGAGATTTTCCTTACTGGGGCAATAACTAAAAGTAAAATAGGCAGACTTATTTACTGGTTTCCGCTCGTCCAATTGACCGTAGCTAAAAAATTTTATGAGGCGTCTTTTATGAGTGCGACTAAATGCCACTCTGATCCGATACAATCTTGGTTTACGTAACCCTATACCTTTTAAGCAACTGAGAAGAGTAAAAAAGCGAGAATTTTCGGTTTGAGAAAATTACATTTTCTAGAAAGTAAAATTCAAAGTAACATTTTTTAAACTGCTGAAAGCAGAGTTATTAATAGTTTAAAATTTTTCAAACTTATTACTATTATAATCTAGAAGTGTAAAAGTTTCTTTACGATAGCAACATAAATTATTTATTCCACTTTCTTTTAAAGAAAATGGTATAATTCAATACATCCAGTTAACTTTTCTAATTATATAAAGAGACCACGACATACATGATCAGGTGAAATCAAAATCAGGAGTGCTACTGTAAATCCAAAGAGAAAGGATGTCCATGGATTAATGGCGAGCTGCCCCCAGACTATTGAAAAGCTTACATACATATAGATACATTCTCCATGTTATTTTTGAAAGTTTAAAAAGCCTTATTAATTCTTTTTTCCTGCATTTCCCCATTATAAATTTTTTCTTGAAATTAAAGATTTTTAAGTGCTCTAAATGACAGAAAATGTTTTGTACGTTTCTTAGGGTTACCGCACTTTTTGACAGTGGGGCATTTTCATATGAGGCGTGGGCATCCTCCTTTGAGAGAATACATGTTTAATGAAAAAACAAAATTTAGTTTATCATAATATGATCATTTATTACAGAAAAAAACTGATCATACTATTGCCTCAGCTTTTATTTATGAACTTTTTTAAATTAACCTGTATGAAAAATCGGAGTAACACCATTTTTAACACGTATTTATAAACATCAAAAATTAAAGTTCTTTGCGTTAATAGATAGAAGCAGAATTTTGCACAACTTTCTGTGCTTCACTTTTTATTGGAAAGATTTAAATAATCCATCTTTTCTTAACATAACTGACACGAATAATAATTTAAAGTTCAGAAAGTTCGCAGTTAAAATTAAATGAGATTAGTTTACATTTAAAAAAATTGAGATATAACGAAATTTAATTTAAAAATATTGACTTTAATATTTCATAACTGGTGAAATCAGGTAAATTAAAAACTGAATAAAAGTTCGAGTTTAATCTTTTCGGTGAAATTCACGGAAAACGAATAAAATCATTCAATGAAAACCAGATCGATTTGTTTGATTAACTTTGGTGTGCTTTACTAATGGCATTTCTATTGAATACTAAAAATATAAAAGAATAATTAATTTAGCAATCTACAATTTATCGTTATAACTAAATTGATATGCGTTACGAACAACATTTAATGAATTCGCTTTTTACTCCTACAAAGGACCAAAAAGCAAAAGTTGTTAAAAGCATCCGAAACAAATAAAGAAAATGCAAACACAGCACTATTGTTACAGTAAAAGCCTATAAATACCAGCAGAAGGACCTGATTTGTTTGCATTTCAATTTGCCGTTTGCGCAATGTACACCGTTCTGCAGCCGTGAATTCCTGCAGTGGATTTGATGTATATTAGACTCGCGACGTATGTAATCAATCCCCTGGGGCTCTCGTTTCCCATCTCTCTTGCATATACATTGTTACATCGACCGTATGGTACAGCGGTGCAGCAGCAACTTTTTCTGGATATATAGTAGAAGTTGGCGTAGCTCCCGCTGCGTATTGCCATAATTCAACGGTCCGACGAAAATAAAGTATCGGCGTATTTTTTCACATTTATTTTAGATTGCGGTTTTTCATCTCCCTCTCGTTTTATCAAATTTTTTCTGCTGCGCAGTTTACGATGTCGATTGCCCGACATTTGTTCTGACTTTCAAATATCGTGACTTTCGAAAATACTTTTAGTTTCTTTGAGGTATCGCTTTCTTCGATAAATATTTAAACAATATTTTAATACCCCCATGTTTATTAGATTCTTAATATTTGTACTATGAATTGTCAACCATAACTTAAAATATGAAGTGACATGAACATTTAAAAAGTGTATTTTAATGTTTAGTTAGAAAGCTCACAGCTATTGTTCATAAAACTAACTGTTCATCTATTTAAAGTTTTAATTGGAGTAATAAATTATACTCCTTATTCTATTATTCTATTCGTATAATTTTAATTCAAACTGCTTTTAAATATTTATGTTGAGCGTCTATATGAAAAAGTATTTTAAAACATTAAATATTTCATTAGTCTATAAATTTCAAATATATTATTTTCTTTACCCGTTAAAGAAATTCTAATATTTCATCAAATAAAGTGAAATAGCATTTCAAGATAGAGACAATTGCATTATAAACGTCTTAACGGGATTGAAACTCCGAGCGCTTTCCTAATTTATCATCGTACTTTTGTGTATTAGCACAAATGTTCAATGAAATATTAAAGAGTAACACACACAAATCACATAGAAATCAGTTAAAGATACTCCTTCTTTGTTTAATTTTGCCCTACACACTTACAATCCTTCTGCATATATTATCCACGCTCCAACGTTCCCCACACTCTTCATGGTACTTGATCTGCGTAAAGTGCACTTTAACGTTCTTTTTCTTCACCTTGCATCTAGTCATTTTTCAGATCTCTTGACGTGAACTTTCCATTTTCTTCGAGTAAAACAACGGAACACTTCGCTTGCATTATTTCGTGTGATTAAATTTTCAAGATCAAATAAAATGCAAGAAAATCTATTTTTAAAACAAAGTAAATATTTCCTTCTAAAATAAATTATTCAGTGGAAAAGATACTCTACAAAGAATATATAGATATCATTTTTGCAAAACAGCATTAAAACCCAATTTGCCAAATTTATCTAAAGATTCTTATTGCTTCCTCCTAGAGGAAGCTTTGTGATAGTAATTTTTGAAGTTATGCTAAAAACCTGTTATAATTGCATTTTAAGATGTCAGAAACAAGAATAAATAGTTTTTGAAAAATGTCTGTATGAATGTATGTATGTGTGTGTGTGTATACGCCTGGATCTCAGCTTATACTGAACGGATTTTCATCGTTCATGGCTCATTTTTTTGTATTTTTTTTTTGTGATGGTGGATTTTCTATGCTACTTTTTAGAGTGAAATGAGGACCCTTTATATAGACGAATTCTTGTTACAGAATTTTCAGAAGATAAACTTGAGTTTACAGTATTTTTTATATTTAATGCATTATGTTTTTCATATTGTATACGTAGATTTTGTATGTCTAAAATATTCCTCAATCTCCACTGATTTAGCTTGGTGCTTAGTAAATCATATAATTGAAGATAAATACCACTAAATAAATATTCATTATTAAAATTATGATTAATATTATTAATTTCTACATCGTTAATTGTTAAAGATGAAAACCTGAAAATTTTTTAAATTAAAATATTTGCATATATATGTATAATCTATATATTCTAAAAAATACCTTCTTCACTTTCAACTCGATGGTCGTTAATAGTGATTGTTGATAGACTATTACCATAAAGTGTATAATTTGTCTTCAAATATATTTCTTTTAATAATAATGTTAATCCTTTCACAAAAATCATATCAATTATTTCTTCCTCATCATTATAATTATAGTTTATGTAGAAAAATTGGTTGACAAGTATATAATCAAAATTATTTAATATCTCTGTATTATAATGTTCATGATTAACAGTGCCTTTAAACTTGAAGATATTATGACAGTTTTTATTTAACGTTAAATAAAATAATTCTGTTTTATATCTATAAAAGCTTTCAATATCTCCTGCTACATAAGCTCCTTGTTAGACTGATTAATTAAGTTTTGAGTCTATAATAACCTAACGATAGACATTTGCAAGGGTGTTACCATTGTGCTTGCCGTAAAACTATAATGATATAGTCTTGAAATTTTCTTGACGATCTATCGAATTATTGAACTATATTTGTATTTAAAGTAATTGTATAACACCTATGATATTAGCCGGAATATTTTCTAAATTAAGCTAAGCATTCCACCTTAAACCGCGAAAATAATAAAATTAACCCTACGTAATGAAAACATTGTAATGAAAATATGTTGTTTATAATGTAGGTACACAATGACTAATCTCTTTGCTTATGCCAACAAATGCACCTTTTTCTTGAGTATTTTATTTTATTTACTAAATGTTTGGCTTTATCAAAGT
>UCOM01002476.1:0-25835 GCA_900474385.1 Ormyrus pomaceus | reverse complement strand
ATAATTGGCCATAATTTGAGTCTGTCCTTCGGTTACCACAAAACATAGTAATTTTTCTTTTGATGTTTTTCTCAGTGTACAATGATCTTTTCAGTAAAACGCATTTGCAGCGATGTTTTAACGTTTTAAAAAATTTTAAACGTATTTGAAAACATTTTCGATTTGACGCAATAACGTATATATCTAAAAGTACAATTCCCCCCAAAACACAATAGCGAGCTCTTTCAATATCACAATGAAAATGAAAGAAACATTAACTTTTTACGCGCCCGTCGACTGGCGCGGGCGCTTAATTCACCGGAACCGCAGACTCCGCCGCAATATTCCAATGAAAACATTTACTTTTACGCTTTTCGAATTCCATTCATCGTGCGTCGCGCGATCATATTTTGACTCGCACAATAAGCGTGTCCCCGCCGTCAGGTATAAACTCCTCTCCGTCCGGGTCGAAAGTCGTGAAAACGAGGGAAAAAAAGTGCCGCTCCTCCCCCCGTAACCGAGCATTATAATCTTATTAACTGAACCCCGGCCGGCTGCGGAGAAAACTCGGCTTTTCTAATCCTACACTCGGATACCCTTCAATAGCCACGGGATTGAGAGAGAGAGAGGCAAGATTGATTTACCGGCGAGCGATAAGCAATCAATGGCGGAATTAATAGAAATCAATCCCTAAATTTCACGGGCCATTCAAGGCTCCCATTGAAAGCGTGACATTGCGGGTCCGGTGGTTTTTTCTCCGCTGAAGAGGGGGGGAAAGCGTCGGTACTGTTCGATGAGTATCTCATTGTCAACACAATGAACCGAGAGGACTCCGGCCTCGGCGATGAAACGTTGCCGCGGAGCACAATGTAATTCGGGAAAGATGTAAGCTCAGCTCTGGCGAGAAGCAAAGAAATAGACGGAGAGAGAGAGAGAGAGAGAGAAGGACGGAGTGTCGAGATTGTTGGAAAGGAACCCCATTGGGTTTTGTCCATTTGGTGTGATCCAATATATCGGTACCTCATCTCCTGCGAGCTCCTGATCCCTTTTCTGGCTTCTTCCTATTTTCTGCAGGCCGTGTACCTCTTATATTACTTCTTCCTTCCGTCCTTCTTTCTGCTACTCCGTTCGTTGCTACTTCGTTCGGTCAACTTTCCGCCTCGTGCTCCTTTTCTTTTCACTTTGTGTGTCCGACAATCTCTTATCATTTTCTTTTATCTTGTTTTCCTTCCCTCGCCCCGCTTTTGTATGTGCTTGCGTTCGCGACTCCCTCTCTCTTTCTCTCTCTACTTCAGGTCCCTTCTTTCTTATCGTCGTTTACTCGTTCTTGTAGTATACGGATGCACGACTAAGCACCAACACGCGGAAGGGCACACAGTTTAATTTTCAAATCGTTTAGCGATTTCATCTCGAAAGTGCCGAGGCTTGTTTCTCTTGTACTAAATGTCCTGAAGTATTTCGTTTTCGAGCAGAGCATTGATTTACATCTTCCTGAATTACAATGCGATCTTTTCTCTCGCGTAACAGAACGACAAAGAAACATTCAAATTAATAAAAGAACAATTTAAACCAATTGCAGTTTTTGGCTTTAATTAAAAATTAATATATTATACGAGTTACTTTCGGTCTCGAAACTGGAATTTGAACTCGATTTTGATTTGATTCAACCAAAAACGTAATAGCCTTACGAGACAAGCGAGACAGCGTAGAAAAAAGGTTAGAAAATGCAGATTAATCGAGTCGAGACCGGGAAAAAAGCTAATTACGAGCTTCCGCAGACGAGCCACATTATTAGCCAGCCGTCGAGAAAAAAGAAGAGAGCGGCAACTGCGCAAATTCGCCTCAAACTTGTGGCAGCAGGCCGATTTATCCACCGGTCAATTATAGCGCGCATTCGCAAAATTCCGCAACAGCAACACACGAGGCAGAGAGGCTCGCAGTTTCTCACTCACTCTCTCTCTCTCTCTCTCTCTCCAGCGAAGTGGCCCTGGATTTATGACTCTCGGCGAATTTCGTTTTTTCCGGCTCTCCTCTGATCCCATCGAAAAAGCCTCGGCAAAAAGCAGCGCGGCAGCGGCCTCGGAAGAAATCCGTCTGTTCTCACCCTCCGCTTATCCGGACGCTCATCTGGCTGTATCCTCGCGCGGGCGCACAGTAGCCTCCCTTTTTTCCGCAGAGAGCCTCCACTCTCTCTCTCTCTCTCTCTGTTCATTTATTTCTCCGCTGGTATCAGGATAGTCTCGCGCCTACACACACGTACTCGCACACAGAGGCCGGGTAGTTCTGCGCCCGACAGAAATCCAATGGCTCGCACGCGCTCGAAAACGTAAAGTTCGCAGATTTATCGATCGAAGGTTAAAAGGAGCCCGGCCCCATTGTCCCTGCGGTCTGCACGCGCGCGATTCCGCGGTGATAAGTGGGCCGGCTCCGATAAGCGTATAATGGCCGGGCTCGGTTTTACTTTGCTCCTCTCTCTCTCTCTCCCTCTCTCTTTCTCTGCGTTAGCGTCAGAACTATGGGATAGTTGAAAAGCCGTATATCCAGCGCTCAAGTGACTCTTCTATATCCTCGTTATTTCTGCCGCTCTTCCTCTCCCGGGGAGTCAGTGTATATATGTATATATATAGGTGTCGGAGCTGCGAGCTGCCGAGGAAGAGGGATGGATTTTGATTGAAAGTAGCTCGGGGAGAGAGGCCGAAATCAAACGGCTGCGCCTCCTTTTGTCCATGAAAGTTCGCGGGACTTTTTTAGGCATACTGTCGAACTTTGTCCCGTTTTTTCATTCTTATTTCCGCGCGCTGCGAATCGAAAATCGGCTCCTTTTTTTCTATAGCTCTCCTCCGCTCAGAGTTTCTTCTTCTTCGGCGCCGTTGTGCTGCCACTGCTGCGAGCTGCTATTCTTTCTCATGTGCAGCTACAGGAGAGGGAGAGAGAGAGAGAAAGAGAGTGAATAGCGCGCTGGCGGATAAATTCTCTCGCTGAAAGGAAATCCTGAAATTGGCCTTTATTCCGCCCGACTCGACGTGATTCTTTAATTTCGCCAAGTTTCTTTGCCTTTTCATTTAGAGGTTAAACCCCCTCTCGCTCGCGCTCTTTGCACCCATTCATTTGTGCCTTTTGCCTAGCATAGTTTCGATGTTGCAGGACCACCTTTAGCGCTTGCTTTCGAGTTTTCCGTCAAAACCCGGTAAAATAGAGCGAGACTTTAATGACGAAAAAGCCTATCATTGTAGGAAGAACGTCTATATACCATTACAGTTGTCCAACAATTAATTGATAAATATCGTAACGCGGTGCAAACTCGAAATTGTAAAATTTAAAATTTCGAAATCATTACGTCCTGAGATTAACATAAATTTATAGGACGTATAAATCTCCGAGACTACTTGAGAAGTTTCCGGTTGATTCTGCGATATTCCCCGGTTTAGAACGAACAAATTGGCCTACTTTAAATCATACAATTTCCGCAAGCGTTTGAAAGCAGAGCGAAATTAGCACTGCGTTTCCCCAGTGAATTAGCTGATGGTTACGGAACAGTTGCCGCACGTGTCACCTGCCACCTTTCGCAATTGATTTTCGCGATGTTTCAACAGCGTTCGCTGCAATCATCATAATTGCGTTACTCTATTACTGCCGGGGACATCAATTATCCTGGGCTTTTCTCGTGAAACTAAAAACAAGAAGAGCCAAATCATTTTAATTTAAAAAATTAACGTCGAACTCTTTCATACGAAATCCATCGTACGACGAATCAAAGCTAAGAATCGAATCAGCCCTCGAGATCGGGAAATTAAAATATCAGAGATCGTTATCGCTACGCACGAAATAACGAATTTTTCTCGCGCCATATCCCGCCTAAAAAGGGTCTGAAGCTCAAGGTTTCGTTGAGCTCTCCATTTCCTCAGTGAGATATCGCGCATAATCTTTAGCCCCTCCCGCGCACGCGACTTTCATTATTTTTAATTTAATTCTGGAATTAGCATTTCTTGGGAGCCTCGGCTAAGACCCCCTTCCCCCCCCCCCCCCTCCATTCAATGAACTTATGCATTTCGCCTTGGAAGAAAAACTAGAGAGAAAGGAGGTGAACGCTAATAAGGGAAGGTGATATCCTTTATCGCAACGAGGAGGAGACTCCGAGCCCCTCCTTGGCCTCGCGGCAAAGAAAAGTTTCGCTTGGAGGTAAAAAAAAAAGGGGGTCGCGCCTGGCTCGCTCTTCATAATGGGTAAAGCGTACTTTTCTCAATTAACTTTGCGCAATCGGGATCTGCGCGAAGGTGAATTTTCCCCTCTCAATGAGAAATGTCCCGCTCGCTGCTCATAACCGAATTACCAGTCCTGCGAGGGAGAAGTCGAACGTCAGCGTGAATCGTGAGTAATTTAAAAAAAAGGGGTCCGGCAAAACTGAAACTTTGTCGCGATATATTTTAATAATTCGTCCTTCAGACCGTTAAATGGATCGTTTCTATGTGTAAGCGACAGATATTAGCGAAATTAACTTCCTGCAGAGCCATTAGGTTTATCAATGACTCTTTTGATGAATGGGAATATAAGTGTAACCGAAAAAACTTTTTCGAAAATCTCCTCCCTGCAGAGGGGAAGGTCATTCGGCGAATTTTAATTTAATTTAGTCGGCCGATTGTATATTTTTACGCGCGCATTAACGAACTTCCATTCGGAAGCTTTGTTTATTTGCTGCATCGGCAAATTTTTCATGCCTGCGTCGACGTCTCTCTTGCCTCCCCTTTTGCAGCCATAAAACGTAAACAATGCGATTTCATGGTACAACAGGGAGATTAAATATCTCGAAAAGTTTTTATAATTAACGAATTTCCAACGATTCAATCAGCCTTCTCGGAAAAACCAATAACTCGAAAGTTATTGTGCCTCAGGGTAATTGAATTTTAATTTAAAGTATTTCTGAGTATTGTTTAGCTAAAAATCAAACTCTTTCAATTCGTAATGTAGTTACCTTTCATCACTTATAGATCATTTCCATCTTGCTGATCCTGTACTAATCGGTAGATCCTTTCTGAGTTGAACTAAAAAATCTGCAGCATAAATAATAATTGATCCGCATGAAAATTATAAAAACAACTTCTCATTCCTGCCGTAAATACAAATTTGAACCAATAGCGCAATAAGTCGCCCGCGCGGCCAAACCTTGCGCATCTTAATCGTGCTTTTACACCTTGCATCATGAGGTGAAGTGAGAAGTTGGTAAAGGGAGAAACTTGGCTCGAAAGAGCTGCCACAATTTTTGTTAATCGTGAGTTTAGGAAGTCAGCATTGAAGGAGTAAGAGGAAAGGCTAATGAAGTTAGGATCTCGAGAGAATGATGAAGTGATTCCGTCCATGATGAGAGCAAAGAAATGTAAGTATACTTAACGAAACGCCAATAATCAGGTTTCTATACTATATTCGGTAAAAAAGAAAAATAAATAGTTAAAATATCTATTAGGAAGCAGTTACGAATAAATCGACTTAAATTTTAAGTGAGTTTTAAATTATCGCGCATGAAAACTATATATATTGAAATCTAAATGAAACAAGCCTGTCGAACCAGGTGCTGAAATTTTCAAGCGCATTGCGAACTGATTGCGATAGCCTTTAAATTTGTTGAGCGACGTGAGCCAGAGACGGATGCAGAGAGTTGCAAGCAGCGAGCTTTATACTATACAGAGAGCATGAGATAGTAAAGAAGGAAAGCGCTGCCGGGAGGGAAGAGAAAGAGCTTCATTATGCAGGGAGACGCGTTACAGTGTGCATTACCGCAAGATTCTAAGCTGGTAAAGCTCCTTTCTGCCGCTCTATTTGTTTTAATTCTGGCCCTATCTAGGTCATGCTATCAAATTACCTTGTTATTATATTTATGTTTGACAATGCACTGTTACGCATCTCTTTGCTAAATATTTAATTAACTCTAACGGGCAAACAAATTCGACGCTTCCTCAATTCTATCTTCCTCTAATTTGCATACTAGATTACAGCAGATAATTATTAGGTTATAGTTAAGCTATTGAGATTTTACATTTGTCAAACATTAAAGGAATCGAAGCGCGAAATTTGTTGGACGTTAAAATTGGAAGTTAACACTCCTTTATAGCGGGGAACAAAAAGGTTTACTTTTCCGGGACTTCGTGGAGGGGCCAAAAAACAATTACTCAAATAGTATGCCGTCAGTAAAACAGAGAACAGTGCGGGACCCTCATAAAACATCGGCGCAAACGTTCGGGAAAATTTTGTCGTGCTCAAGAGACTCATAATAAAAGCGTTTGGCATTTTCAGTTATTAAATACGCGAGCAATAAAACTCGGGGAAATAAACTTCGGAAAAGCCATTGCAATTCGCTTGTACAACAATTTATAATGAACACTAAAAACTACGCCGCAGCTAAAAATTGCAATCGTTCTTGTTGCGCAAACATTTCAAGCAGATGTTTACGTGAATATAAATAAAAAAATTCTGCATCTTAATGCGCAGTGTAAGGGAAGAAATTATGGCTTAACTCTGATTAAACAATAGGAAGCTTCAGCTAACTCTCATAAAAGATAGCGCTTTAGCAGATTTTCACTCACTTGATTCGGTGCATTAAAATAACCTGAACATACGTTCCAACATCTTTCCAAGAGCTTACAAGGCCAACACCGTTTAGCCTCCTTAAATGCATCTCCTCTTTTTCCCAAGTCCCGCGGCAGTAGCTCTCCATTTCCCCAGAATTTCCTCACTCGCATCCAAATTTCAGCCAAGTGGATCTGATATTAAAGGGAATTTTAATTTTGCGACGCTCCGACGAGATCCTGCTTTCGTTCAATTTCAATAATTTTAGCGACGGAGCAAGAGGCGAAGGGGATCGATCTCCGTCGCCGTCGTTCCCAACCCTCCATTGTTTTGGTCCCGAAAGTTTTGCTTCGATTACAGTCCCCCCCCTCCCAGACTTTGAATCCACCAAGTTTTGGAGACCTTTTGTGTTGCCCGGTTCTCTCTTATTTTTTTATTCCAATGGCGGCCGCCGCTGAATTTTTCGTATTTCTTCCTTTCCTTGGCACTTCCCTCTCATATTTTTTCCATCTCGTTCTCGCTCTCCCTCTTTTCGATTCGTTGATTTCGCTCAAAGCGGCAGAGCGCAGCAGCGCAGTCTTTTGTATGATTTAGAGAGGAAAGTTTCGAGAAGGGGTTTTTTTGCCCTTTGTTGCCTTTGTTTTTCCCTCTTCTTATTTCAAGTTTGGTCGCAACCCAGAGAAGAAGCAATTGCAATTGTTGGTGCAGATACTTACGATTTTATTAAATTGGCTTCGGTGATTTAATTCCTTGTAATCCGTTAATTAGGCCCTAATTGTAACATTATATTTTTAAGATTTAAAATTTACCACAACGACTGCAGCAGTTTTCCTTTCCGCACCGCAACCCCCTTAAGATAGTTATGATCCCCCTTATCTAGAAAAAACTATTATTGTTTTAATATTGAATTTCATCATTCAAATGACACTTATTCCTCAACTTTTTCTTTTTGACTTGCTAAAACACTAATTTAGTTTGTAAATTACTTTTTCCTTTTTGCTCCTGCTTTAATAAAGTTACAGGTGATATTTATTCAGGAGAATTTTAATCAATAAATTCCATCATAATAAAACTAGACGCATCGATCGTCAGCCACCGTGATTAATATTAGTTTACGATAAATAATCTTAAAATTCGTGTTGAGAATTTAATTAAATTGTGCATGCTGGAATTAATATTTTCATAATTTCCGATTCTATTTTATTTTATACTTTTTACAGTTTAAAACGGAGTTTAATATTATTAAATAATGCGCTTTCAAAAAATTTTTTTGGGGAAATTCAATTTTAGAACAACAGTAACTTAATGGAAAGAAATTAATTTTTAAATAGCTTTCACAAAACACTGGACGATTCAAATCAGACCAAGAATAATATGTCACGTGACCCAGAAATTCGTTGAACCTTACTGTTCATTTACTCAAGTTGTTACATTATAGAGCTGTTTTCCTTTTTAAATTAAATTCAAGACATATACTTTTACTGCATTCTTTTCTCAAAGTCACGTTTTAAATTCAGGTAAAATTACGTTTATTCTCAAGATCAGTTCTATTCAATATTTAAAATTTCGCATTTACTTTGAATTAGTAGTAAATTAAATAGTTAAAATAACCTAATTAGCTTCTTATTAGTAATTATCTTCCAAACTACTTATACTAATTCTTATAGCGACTTTTAACATTTGTATTTTTAGAAAAATGCAAAATGTGGGCCACGTTAGTACTTTTAAGAAATGCACCCTTTGCTATTTACTTACCGTTGGTTAACGACGCTGAACAAATTAACAAGGCCGGGAACGTTAACTCCAGACAGCAGTAACAGTTATCACGACAGTTGCAACAATTATTCTTCGACTAAAATAGACTTCCTTAATTTCGCTACTCAACGCTGCAGTTAATAAAGATTCAAAAGAGAACTTCAAACGTACCGCCCTTATTTACCCTTTGAATAAAGTTTAAAGCTACCCGGTAGCTAACTTAATCTTGGTTTTGTATACTTCTGAAAGTTAGCAGTGAAACATTAAGCAGCGCGAATAATGATTGTTACCACAGAATCAGAGAACTAAGTCAAGCTCAAACTCGCCCTCTCTCCTCGACCATCCTTGCTTGAGTACACATTACAAAATTTATCATCAATCAAGTCTGGGCAAACTCGAAGCATCCATTAAACACAGCCGCGACTGTTCGATCCGCCTCCGACCTATGCGGGAGGGTTAAGCGCGAACTTAGCATTCGCAAGCCCAGTATGGATTTTTCATTCCTCTCCTCTCTCACTGCTGCAGCGGCAGCAGCAGGAGCAGCATCGATATCTCGTTTCGCTGCGCGCACGAAAACTCTGTTTTTCCTCGTTGCGCGAGCGAGCGCGCGACAGCTCATACGATTTACTGCGCTGTCCTACTTTGGCTCGCTCGCGCGACGACGACGTGCTTTTTCGACGCTCCCGTTTAAACGAGAGTTGCTCCCCCCCCTCTCTCTCTCCCTCGCGCGCGCGCCCTCCCCGAGACTTTTGTTTACTTTTTAGCCCCACTTTGATTTTATTGGGAGCGAAGTCGAGGGAGGAACGTTCATAAATCTAGAGCGCGCGTGCCTTCCGCGAAACTCGCCTATGACAAACTTTTTCACCTGGCACGCGGCTAAACGGCTGAACTTGAGAGGCTCGCTAACGCGCGCGACTCTTGGAGGATGCTTTTTTCCCCGATCCTTCGCGGAAAACTCGCCGCCATTTTAACGAGCTCTGATTCGCGCTAAAAAATGGCCGACCGCCGCATCATTAGGCGGGAAAACGTCGCCGCACGGAAAAAGGTGAGCGCGCGTCCTTGCAAACGACTCCCGGGACATTCTGCCGAGATGAGACACCGTCGTCCGGCCAGTTTGTTACACAGCGAAGACGATGATGATGATGACGCGTTTTCTTTGATTCTCCGCCGGAGCACTAATGGCGTACGTACGGGAATCGTGCGGTAATTAAGGCTGAGGATGCCGGGTGAGTCACGCGAAAGAAGTTAATTGCACCTCTCGCCGTGGATTTTTCGTTGGGAATTGTAAGGTGAGTCGAACGGGGCTGGAGTTCTGGACGCTGGTCATTTTGGCGACACTGACGGCGCGAATTTCCGATAGTTATGGAGAACGTGCATATCAGGATGTGATCACAGCTGCACTCCATCACTTTGCGCTTTCGGAAAGGAAATGAAAACGACTTAGCTGAGTTTTGGTCTATAATTAGACTCTTGTTAGGTAGAACTGTAAGTTATAATTAAGGCATATTATTTTTTAATTAAAAATGGTTGGAGTGCTTATACGTTCAGTGACCAAATATGTAACTAGAATCATTTTTTTAAGGATAATGATTTATTGATGCTCTAAATGACAGTAATTGAAGAAAAACGTTTTTATATTTTATTTAGTGAGATTTTTATAAAAGCAAAAATGTGAGCATGTTAAAATTCTTAAGAAATGTGATGATGATGAATAATATTATGTAATAATTTATTCGTTGCAGAACTGTAAGTTAAAGGATCAGCATTGATTTCCAACCATTTGCTATTCATTAGGTTATATTATGGATCATAATAAATGCATTTGACTCGAGTTACTGAGTTTTACAAAGTAAACATTTTTTCAGAAAGAACATTAATAAGTAAATAAAAATATGTAAATTAATCATTTTGTCCATGATATTAATTCCAAATTATATATTCTTCAATGATTGCACAAAATCAGTTCCATGTAACGCTAATCAATATTATTCCTTGCTCAACTAGTTTTCATCCCATTAACTTTTCTCTGTTTCTCATGAATTCTAGGAAAACTTAATTTATTATCATTTTAATCCTTTTAACTGGGTTGCAATCCTAATAGTGGCCTTTTGAATTGCGAGTTCAGTTTAGTTTTTGATTCGCGAATACAATCTACTATCCGGCGCAAGGCATTCCAATCCATTGAAAGATTAAATAATCAAAGTACAGAACATTTAACCCCGACAATAATTTGACATGTAATTTGTATTTAAAATATGAATAGTAATCGATCGGTGCGAATCTTCGTAATTGGAGTTTCGCGAACAAATCATTATTATTCATACTACTTTAGAAAATTGAATCGGAATGTTATAGTATCAAATCATCTTTGTTCCTGATTTCACGGCAAATCTCTGGAAAGCAAACAGACAAGGATTATTGTAAATTTATATTATTACTTTAACATAATTAGTAATAATGTTTATCTCAAGAATTAAGTTCTATTTTGGATATTAAAAATTTGTAGTTAACTTTTATTAAAATAATAATTTAATCAGGATTTACATTAAAGTATCTTTAATTAAATTAATGTTGCAGAAGAAACGTTAATAAAGTTTCGTAAGCATTTATTTAACTAATTTCTATAATTTTTATTAACGCAAAAATGATGTTTATTCAAAGAATTCAAATTTCATTAACTATCGAAAATTAGCTTTCCAAAATTAATGAAAAGTATTATACTTTCACCTAAACTTAAGCGCCTTATATTAAAATGTCTTCCATCAATTACTTACCTGCCAGAGAATTTGATCTATCCATTCATGTTATATAATCTGCATTTTGTGTTAGTAAGCGCACAGACAATAAATTTTCATTTATTTGAAATTACCGATGAATTTTTCATTTATATTCATTTTATTTGCCCAATTCTTCTTCAATTTTATTAGTGATTATAGTTCAACTATTGCACATATATTAATATATTAGACAAATAATCGAAATGTATCGTAACTTTAATACGAATTACCTTAAAGTTATCGAGTCGTTATACTGTCATTAAATAAATCTGCATTTTTTAGAAAATAGCATAGAATTAATCCAGGTTTAATTACCGAATTCCCACGTAGTAAGAAATAGCATCGCCGCCAGTATCTTCACAAACGATGCCCGATAGGAACGCGTACGTCATAATGCCACCGTCCTTGCTCATGTGAGCACGTGTAAGTGCCTGCGGTATGTGTGCGCGTGTGTACATCTCGGGCAGCGGCGCATTTACGGGCCATAAAAGCGCTCGCAGCGGCATTGTCCATTCTCTTACTTTAGTGCCCCGCGAAAGCTCGTCGCCGATGATGACAGGACGGATCGTCTTTGCCGATCGCGTAATTGCCAATTCAAGGCTGGGGATTGTCAGGCTTGTTTGCGGCCGGTCGACTGCCTGTAAAGCTGAAAAAATTCTCGAGAGGATGACGGAACCATCCGAGATGGGGAAGGGCTCAGGTTCTAAACTTAACATTATGGATCGTATTTCAAGATTGATTTTTATTTCTGCTCTTTTATGGATTTTAGCGATAGAGTTTGAGGATGAATTCAGTTCGAGTCTAAGGTTTTGTGATTTCAAGTACAAATGCTAATGGAGTTTGTGCGCATTAATTGTTTCAAGAATTTTAAATTATGATGGTTTCGCAATGTCTCGGTGGACTAACTCAGACAATGCATTTTATTGACCTCGTTCTATATTTTGAAAGAACATAGTGCAGTTTTTATAGATAAATTCACTTGTGAATTCAGAATATTAAATTACTAGAACGATGGTTTAATAATTAATAATTAAAGCGAAAACTTATTCGCAAGCGGAGTTTAGAATAGCAACCGTATACTGTTTGAAAACGTCTCGTTTAATTCAATTTTCTTAAAGAGCAAAGCGAATCCTCCACAAAGATAAACGACTGTCCTTTTCTCGAGTTCACTTGACGGCCAAGAATTCACTCGACGTTGAAGCATCGGTATTTCGTTACACCGACGAACTGGAATTTGCCGAGGAAATTTAACTTGTTCTCCACTCGACAAAAAACGTCCGAGGCACGGCTTCCTCATTGACGAGTCGCAAGAAGCAGCGGCAGCTAAAAAACGCTTACCGCGTAATTCATATTTTATTTATAATGCAGCAACAGCGGCTCGATTACGAAAATCGTCAGCTGAGTCTCCCGCGCTAATAGATCGGCCTCGTAGCCAGCATTGTCGGCCTTGCGATTCCGCAGCTTAATTGCATACATTTATTTATCCGCGTTTCGAGCCCTCTTTTTTGCTCGCAGCTGTGAATCGAGAGAGAGGAAGAGAGAGAGAGACGGCAAAAAAAACCCTACGGAGTCTCTCTTTCGCTCGTTATACGCGCGACTCGGGAATAAGCTGGATAGCTGAAGCGGATTATGCGCGAATGAGCAAAGTTTTTTTCGCCGCCGTGGATTAGGCTTTCTTGCTCAGCTGCTGAATAATCTGGCTTTCTGTTTTTGATTGGAGCCGCTGTTCCAGATATTTCTCGTCGCTTTTGTACGATATTTTTTAGCTCTGCTTAAGTAACGAAAGGCTGCATGTGGCGTTTGTATATTTTCGATATCGGTAATGCTGCTTAATTAAATGAAAAAGAGTTTCATTTGGACGACTGTCATCAACAGTGACTTTTCACCTTTAATTTAAATAATATTTTTCTCTTTTTCTTGATTATTGACTATCTCCAAAAAAATCTAGATTATTCTTGCTTTAATTAAAATCTTAACATATGCATAGCATATATTTTAAAAATACAATTTTTCTCATTAGTCATGCAAGTAAGTTTATAAAAAATTGCGAATACACACTTTTTTGTGTTATACACATGCCATCAGGCGTAATTGATGCGACGTGAGATATTGTTACGAAATAATTCACTATAGTTGAATATTATGTTATTGGAAGTTTTTAGGATAAAGCAACTTTAAAATTTAATTTAAGTGAACACATAGAAATGTTTTTGGCACTTTTTTACTCAAACCATTTATACGAACCACCAGTCAAGCTAGCGTAACCACACTGTATCTTCTGACTTATAAAGATACGACACTAATCGCATATGTTATTGCTGATTCTCCAGCCGATAAATTTTTGCTAATTTATTACGCCACAACCAATGTTGTTGCTCCAACCATTCCCGAGAATCAATAACTTAAAACTCTGTATCTCCTGAACTATTATGGTGAATTTTGGCAATTGATGGTTGCATCTCTGAAGAGCAACAAATTAGCAAGAAAATATGCTGTTGGTTTTATAAATAAATATTAATTAGGGTTGGAGCTACAGAGGTGGCTGTGGTAGGTTAGTTCTAAGCTATAGCATGAGCTATGTTTCTGGGAATCGGCTGAAACGACTGTAAAAATTAATTGGCCTTTTGAGCAACAAATTAGCAACAAAATATGCCATCAGTCTCGTATTAATATCTTTATAAGATCAGGAGATACGGAGTGTGGCTATTCTAGCTTAATATTAAGTTAGCGAATCCACTGTTTCTCGGGAATGGCTGGAGCAACAAATTAGCAACACAAGCTTCATAATACGGTGAAACTATAGAAGTTTTCATCATATGATTTAGTTGAATGTTCTACTCAAATCGAAATCATTCTTTGAAACAAATAATTTATAACATTTAAACAATGATTCAGCGTAATTTTCATACAGTTATCATAAGAGGAAGAAACCATTGAGATGCCTTTTGTATTGCGCAGACCGATTGATCAAGCCGTTTTAAATGCAGCGTATTTTACAAAAGAAGTAGATTTTTTCCGCGAAGACATTAAATCTCGGCAAGTGCTTCTACTGGACTTGTCCTTGCCTGACTTTTATTTCATTCGCCGTATGTATTATACAAGTCGTCTGTAGGGAGAAACGGATGATTCCTAGAAAAATGGCGCGTACGGCGCGAAGCAGTTATGCGATGCGATTACTGAACGCATGCATAAACTGTTTGCTCCGAGACTCGCGATGTATGTCGCAGTTTTTTCTGTTTATTTACGGTGGAATCTAAGAAAGGCGCGTGTGTGACGTAAACTCAATACGTAAGCTCGCAAAAAGTGAGGAAAAAAGAATCTGGAGATTTTTAATCTTGGCTACAAAATCTAAAAATGTTTTATAACGTAGTCTCTTCCGAGAATATTAATTTTAAAGATAAAACTTACTTTTATTAAAATCATATTTTTCAGGTCACATGTTTTACGTAGGACGTTCAAAATGTTAACGTCATGTATAATTTTTAAACTGATGGTGCATTTCAATTAAAAATGAATGAACACTTTACAACAACGTGAATTTTAAATTTAGTTTGAAGCGTGTAGTTTCAATATTATAAATGTATCAGAAAGTCAATTATATATTTTTTAAACAAAAGCACACATTTGTTTAAAAAAAAAACTGGGTTGGGATTGAAAAGAAAGTATTCTGTTGATTTTGCACCGGTTCGTCTTTGTCTGCGAGTATTGCATTGTCGACAATCCATTGTTGTAACTCGTGTATCATTTTAGGTACAAAAGAGGTAACGTCTAAAATGTCAGTAGCGATTGCACTAAAACGAAGGACTTCGAAATTTACAAATTTTAATGTAAATATTTATAAAATTTAAAAACTTTCCTAGGAATTAAAATTATCTTAAATTCGAAGCATAATTAAAAAATACTAAAAAACTGATTTTTTTTTTATTTTAAGGCTGGAATTTTTAATAATAAAGTAAGAACAATAAATAAAAATAATAACGAGTATTTTATAAAATGCACTACAGATTTTGAGTTCTACGAGAAACTTTATTCGTGCTTTAAACTTTAGTCTTCCAAATTCTACCATGTAAGTTCCTTCAAAAACAGGATTAGTTTTCATGAAAATAGACACTTCGATCAAGTGTAAATACCAAAGCCCAGAACTGTTACATTAACTTCATCGACTAATCAGTATGCATTATCCCAAAACCCCTTTAGAACTGAGTTAGCTGTGAAACTGTTAGCGAAGGCGTCGGCGGCGGATCAGGCAAGCATGTCATTCCTCATTAAATGAGTCGTCTCCACTTCTCAAATATCTCTCCTCGTCTTTTCCCCTTGCAGTCGAAGGCAAACAGATTCGATCGCAACAGTCTCGAATATCCGCGAACCGCCATACACTGCAGTTTTGTTGGAACGAGGCGCGCTCGAGTTAGGCAACGCGGCGAAAAAGTACTTTGGCCACTGCGGCGGGGCCACTTTTCAAGCCTCCCGCGGCTATCGAATCAGCGAAACATCCGTCTACGCTCGGCACACACGAAATGTCAGTGGAGCCTCGTTAAAACAAACACTCGAACGAAGCAAGCTCCATCGTCGTATAGTATACGTGCGCGCTCGGCTTCCCACGTAACTCGTTTTCTCAGCTCCACGTGTGCCGAGGAGAGGAGACAAAGATCCTTTGGAATCGGAGAATTTAACGAAGAAGGCACGTGCGCCCCAGCCGTAGACAAAGCTAGCGAAAATAGGAGATGGCTGCCCGATGACGGCTACTGGAATTCGGATCTGGAATTCAGTCTTGAAGTGAAAACACGCTTGCTGGAGATTTTGGAGCTGCCGCGGCTTCGGTGACCCTTTGCCGAGCTGCTCGGAGACTTGTTTTTCGAGAAAGGTTTTCGAATGTGGCTTTTGAACCTTCACTAGCGGTGGATATAGTTTTAGCTAACGTTTGATCTCACCTGTATCGGTGTTTATTTTTCCTCGGGGAAATTCATTGAATAGAAAATATTTATAAATGTTATATAATAAATAGCAATAAATAATATTTATAAATGGAATATAATTTGGAAATAAATAATAATGTATTATTAAATATTATTAGTTTTATTTTCTATTTGGAGAAACACGAGCTCTTTCTAACCAGGAGAGTCTCACTTGTTTGGGTCACGAATTTTGTTCGAACTTTGGGATATGTTTTCTAATGTTAATACATGAAAGAAGCTGCGTGCGTTCGGCCTAACGCTCGATTTTTCAAAAGTTATGAGCTCTTTTAGCGAAAAGCTAACAAAAATCGATTTTTGTTCAAGCACATATAATTTTTCAACTGTTAATTATAGAGTATTTTAATTCCCAGCATTTGAAAGGTGAGGTCAAATGCTATCGATTAAAAAAAAAGACATCCAAAAATCTTCATTTGTTCAGAAGTTATGGTCGAACAAAAAATGACCATTAAAGTAGCATAAAAAAATCCACAAAAATTCATTGGCGTAATTTTAGCTTTTTTTATTACAAATTTTTATTTAGCTATAACTTTTGAACAAATAAAGATTTTTGGATGTCTTTTTTTTAATCGATAGGGTTTGATATCAGCTTTCAAATGCCGGGGGTTAAAATACTCTACAATTAAAAGTTGAAAAATTATATTTGATTGAACAAAAATCGATTTTTCGATGTGAGATTCTCCTGGTAAGTACTCTCTACACATCTTACACGTAAAAGTAAATTTGATAAATTTATTCAAATAAAAAACGCTTGAAAATTTTTTATTTGCAGCAGTAAATCAACCGATGGGGGATTTCAAGATTACTTCGAAAACTTTCTTTGCAAAGAGATCGCGTAGCTGTAAAGCCTTTACGAATTTTCAAAAAGTTTGCTCTACTTTTTTCTCGAGTTTAAGTGCAAAGATCACTTGCTCTTTTTATGGAGTTATATTTTCTTTATAACGCCGGGCTATGCAAAAGTTTATTTTGAAATATTACACGCCAGTTATCATCTCGGCGTATTGTTTAGCTTTCATAGTCTCGAGTTGTAAGTTATGAAAGCTAATCCAAGTGGATGAAGTAATCGACGCATTTTTTCATTCACAATCAAAATTGGTTAACGTTAAGCTTAATAATACATTTTCATTCCGTAAATTTATTGATTATTTATTGCTTAAGTTTACCGTAAGTGCCATACATGCCCCCAGTAATAGTTTATTCTCGAGAATTTATAAAGCCTTTTGAAACTTGTCCAAAACCATAAAGTATGAGTTGCATAATATGAATCAATCATACAAAAACTGTATTTCAATTTTAGTAATAGCACAGAAAATACATTTGTACAGGAAGAAATAGACAATGAAACATTGCAAGTTATGTATTTCATTTGTCATAAAGTAAATTCTACATGCTTTTCAATCCCATGATAAGTATATTATCAATGTGGCCTGTATAGTTAACTGCTGTATAGTTAACTTTCAATATTTTTAGGTTCAATGTTTATTTTTATTCTTACGTTTTTAAATAAACTTTTTTTACATTTTGGAAAATTCAGACAAGGAAAGGTACAAGACGTCATAAAATGTTACTACGTTTATCAATCCGCGATTCTTAATTTAATAGGTCTTAATAATAATTAAGTCCATAAAATATTTGGAAATATCAGATTCGAAGCTCATTAAGAATCATTGACAAGAATTTGTCTAAAACAAAATCCATAAGTTAGGCTGATAACTAAGATTGTTTGCGGCTATCGATGTTTTTATACTGAAAAGTATCAGCAAGATCTTGGATTCTTTATTTTAAATTGTATAGACATAAGTTTTTTGGTGCATGTCGCTCTTATGGACACTTCTGTTAAGTGATTCTTTCTTCAGTTTCACATCTTCAACTCATTTTTTCATTCTTTGGAACTTTTTCCTTTTCCTATAGCAATTGGCACGTTTTCTTCCTCTTATCTTTTAAAAGCATACGTAGGTTATGTTTACGCTCTGTACCTGTACCATCTGCTAACAAGGTATGTGCCGCGAAGTTTCATAATATTATTGCAGCACTCCGTCTCTTTCTGACTTTCTTTCTTCTCTGCTTGTTTAGAGAATACGTCTGAACACTGGGAGAAAATTAGGTGCATTGCTCGTTTAACAAAGTTTTGGCGCGGCTTCTTTCTGGTTTTGGATGCACAGCTCATCCGAAACCTTAATGTTAAGACGTTCGTACTTCCTAATCATAAAAGACATCGCGATCAACGTGGTAGAGCATAATTGTTAATAATTAAGATTACTTAAACCGTGTCCATAATTTATGGATAATTTCGATCCATCTTGACGTAAATGTATTATAATTGAATTACATATGAATATATATGTGTATATATTGAAACATTTTTTTTTGGTTCTACCATTATTTCTACCATTTGTTCTCAGAACGTAATTCACTTTGATCCTACAGTCAAAGACATAAGTTAACGTTTGATAAAAGTCATAACTTCAGTTTCGTTCTCGCCCGAAAAATTTATCGACTCGCAAACATAAACAGTGCAGCAACTTAATCACCCAGCGCGTTTCACGCGGCCGGCGTAGGTGCCCCGTATATTTGGTATCATCCTAACGACCCATACTTCCTCTCCGAATAAACAAGCGCCCCGGCACGAAAAGCGTTCGCCTATACGTCACAAGTCAAACAAAACGTCTCTATCGCCCGTCGTCGACAAGCAGGCCGGCATTTTAATCCCCGGCGTATTTATCGGGGCTTAAACTCTAGCTTCGCCGCGGTGACGGGACAATTTTTCGGGGCTTTCGTGATCAAGTTCCACTTGCCGCCGCGGCCGGCCCGAGAAATATCTTGGCCCGATCGCTCGTGATAAATCATCTTACGTATTCATCGAGGAACGAGCGAGCCTCGAGGGCAATTTGCATGGAAAAGCAGCCAGCGCCGGAGATTTTTATACGGAGGAGCCACCCGCTGCGGGGGTTGGATCTTGGAGGTTTTTCTTCCTTTTTCTCGTTTTGTCGGCCACGTGTGTACACGGTTCGATTTTCTTTCGGGGCGAGGCTCTTGCAGTCGGGTTCTTTGAATAATGATTGAGTTGTCAGGGGGTTCTAGTTTTTTTTTTTTTTTTATTTTATGAAAAAGCCGCTCGAGCCTCGAGTAGCAGAGGCTGATGTGTTCGGAGAATTTCGCGGCTGCGGAGCGTTTTTTTTTTTTTTTTTTCAATTAAAGTGCCGCATGAATAGAAAGCAAAATACTATGTATTTTTCACGCAGATTTCCATTGTGCGTTATTTTTTTCCGTACTTTTGTACAGAATGGAAATGTGAAAAATATGCGAGATGATATGGATTTAAATTGGAAAGCCGTAAAAAGAGTGTTATGATTTTGTTGCTGCAACCTTAACGCTTTATAATTGAAAATAAAATTTTACTGCATGAACTTAATTTGTTTTTATTTAAAAATAATTCGCGACATTAAAGTGAAGGGTCTATTTTTCAGCACCGCGTGACCACATATTCAGCTTATTACTCTTTTAACGTTAGTTGCATTTCGATTTTCTTGGATGACTCTTCAAAAAACAAGAATGAATTATGATTGTCGCCCGTGAAAGAATTTTTCGTCGAGGACGTGTTTTAAATGAGAATGAACGTGCGTAGGTAGAATTATAATTTGGGATACATTAAAGATTGATGCGAAATAAAATCAATGGCTGAAGCAAAAATAATTCGGCCGAATTCGATTTTTAACGTATATACATGTATATTTATAATATAAATATATATTCAATATTCGGTAAAATGTAACGTTGCTACAAAATCTATGCTTATTTAAAATGTGAATTGTTATTTAAAAGCATTATTTTAAGTCTGTCAATACTACGACAAAATGAGTGACTTAATAAATTAAAAGCGTCTGCAGTATTTTATCCAGGTCAGAATTGATTATAATTTATTTACGTATTATAATAATAATATTTACAGTTTAAGCTAAATTTAAATGTCGAACTATAGAGATTTAAAAAAGAGGTAAACAGTTGCGTTTAATTGACAGTGTTTGTACACATTCTGCTGCATTGTTAAATTCCTCGTTTCACATTAACGCGATAAAGAATCGAAAAATAAAGGAAAAGTTGTAAAAAAAAAAAAAAAAAAAAATAACGCAAAGCCCATCCCTCGGCTCCTTCGAGCCGTCTAAACTCCCAAGCACGTTCAATCAAGCAAATCCCAGGCAGCCCCATTCCAAAAAAGGCTCGCGCGCGCAAAAGCCCGGAGCGGCAATCCAATTCAAACTCTCTAATCCGGCGACCGCACAGCTCAGGGTCCGGTTAATAAATATAATGAAAAGCGCGGTCGCGGCGGCGCCACGCTCGCTTGAGCAGGGGGTTAGACATTTGCATTATTTCGATTATTTCCGCGGGGAAGGCGAACTCTCTGCATCGTTAACTCGATGTTTTTCGTCTCTCCGTGCAATTACGCCGAGGCCGAGCTGCTAATATCGTCCGCTCTCGAGGAATCACCCGCTTGGGTGCACTGCAACTTGGCGTCGACAGCCGTGCTGGGAGAGAGAGAGAGGACCCGGCGCGCGTGTGTTGCTGCATCGCTCTAACGACTCTCTCTCTCTCCCTCTCTCGACTGCTCCTGTATTTTGCGTGTTCGTGTGTGTGCGTGTGAGGGATCTCTTATTTTTTTTTTTTTTTTTTTTTATTTCGACTGCACCGAGCGGTTAAAGGTCGAAAATAAATTATTCCGCCGGCGGACTGTTTCTCCGCAGCGCGCGCGGCATTCCTTTTTTCAGAGTTGGCTTTTATGCTTTTGCTTCGCTAATGAGCAGCCCGGCCAGGTAAGGCAAAGCTTTGAGACTCTGCAGAGGATCTCGCGTGGGTGTCTCGTGCTTTTGGTACTGATTTTGAAAAAGAGCCTTTGCCCTCGTGGGTAACAGCGTTGGAAAAAACGTTACAGAATTATACTGGACGGTGTTTGATTAAAGTTCCAGTAGACGTAAGTTTTCAATGTAAGTTATAAAGTTTCCAACGTCGATTTTCGACGAAAAAAAAAATTTCATATTCGCCTTTTTTTCTCGACGGATATCAATTTGTAGGCTCAAAATACAAGGCGTTTAAAGGGTCGGAATGAGCGTTTATTTTTTCAAAGGCACTAATAAGATTCGCCTTTTTTTCTTAACGTTTTATTGTTCTTGGCAGTCCTGCCGACAATCTTGTGCAGTTTTAGCCAAATATAAGTACAGAAACTTGCCCTTCAACCAGCATTGACAGCATGACAGGGGCGAAATGACCATTTCCTTTTTTTTTTTTTAAGGGAAACTATTCAGATTTGTGTAATTATAGTTTACAATTTAGATATTTAAATGGTAAAACTGAATATTATATATTTTAGTAAATAAAATGCACCCCTTTTTTTAAAAGAAAGCTGCATAAAAATATTGTTTATAAAATTAAATGGCAAAACCATTTGTTTATATTTATTACCAGATGACAGGTTAAGTTGAATCATACAAAATATATTCATATAAGCAAAATATATTCAAAAATAAGTTTGACGAAATTAATTAATTTAATTTACATTTGTACATGCTGTAATTATATAATTTTATATTTTCCTTCTGCTCCCGATAAATATCAGCCACTCAAGTTATCAACGTTTGCAATTTTAATAAGGGTATATATTGAATGAAATCTAGTTATTTAATTGTAAATTTTTAAATAATGTTTTATCGAAGGAACGTAGCAACTATCCTCCCAACTGTTCAAATATATCGCTAATACGAACGGAGGGCAATAATAATTTCCTCGCAGACCTTTCCCACCGTTGCCTATTCCAAAAACCTGAAAAAAATCCGTCTAACCCCAGTGAAAATTTCCATACAGTCCCTGGAAACAAAGGCGTTCGATCCTTTGAGATATTGTTCTGAAAAACCGCCGCGCAGCTGCGCTCGGTCATATTCGCACGCAAATTATCCTGCCTCGAAATCCCCGACAAAAATGCCCCCGGAGTGTTTTTGCGCGAGCGATGCTTTCGACTACTTAACGAAGGAAGGAAGCAGCGGGAGAACAATGCCGCGTTATTATTTGCCTCGCGAGGAAGCGCTAAATCATCTTTTTTATCTGATCGCTCGCGAGGGATTTCTTTCAGGAGAGAGAGAGAGAGAGCAGAGCCCTCTCGCTTCTTTCCTTCTTCTTCTCTCCTTCTCTCTTTCGTCGCATAATTCGCCGGCTAAATTATTACCCTCCGACGCTGCGGTATTATTTAATTTAGTCTAATAGAATCGTTGGATGCGTGCGGGAGAAGTTCGCGCGCGAATTAATATTTATATACTTGGGGGCTGATTTATGACCGGGAAGTCGAAGCGCCTGTCGTTGCTATCTGCTGCGGAGGACCGGTGAGAATTGCGAGCGATTAATTTCGCGCGCGTCGATGCTCGAAAATACAGCTCAATCTATAGTTAATTGAATTTTTCGATACACCATTATTTTTTCGGTCGGGATTGCCTTTAGTTTTTTTTGGCGCGGCTGAATGTCTTAATTTTATACGAGCAACTCGTTATACATTTGGTATTCAGATACGCTGCTCATTATTTATGGATGCTTACGAGTAATGTGTAACGGCATGTCGTGACAATGTCAAATCAAATATCACGATCTCATGCTGGTAGTTTATAGGCTGTTTAAAATGCGCTGCTTAAGAAAGCTTATACGTATTCTAGGTTTTTTTTCGACTTAATTAAGACAAGTTTTTTTCGACATAAATTCTAGATTCGTGAGCTTTGTATTTACTTTGATAGTTTTTTACTGCAACGAAACAAAGTGGATTTGCACGGAAATGTCAAAGTGAGTAGTCATGAATCCGAATATTTTATTTTTGCATACAGACAGTAAAAATAAATAGAGTTCTCGCAGCTTTTCAATCCTTCGTTAAAAATATAAAAGAACTGGTTTAATTCATTCGCATTCATTATTGGATTGTTTTTTTTTTATATAATTCGATAAAGTCAAGCGATAATTCGATAATCTCGTTTCAAAATCAATAAATACTCGGAAACCGAACGAATCTCGAGTGGGATTTTTATAATAAAAGAATGGTTTGACAGTTCTCGATATTCATTAAAGCTAAAATTAATGAAAGTTGAAGTTCTCGATTTTTAATTTTTAATGCGTTTAAAAACAAATCTAACCGAAAGATTAATTTTAGAAATATTATTTTCAACCGAATTTTGGAAATGATTCATTTTTCCGTAGAAACTAAAAGTCTTTACTCGTCGAAAGATAAGAAGAAGTTTAAAAAAAAAAAAAATCACTTCGGCAATAATAAGTTTCCTACTCAGCAAGGTGTCTTAATTGGATATTTTTGTTCTAAAAGTAAATGAAAATTTACTATTCCGACTGATGAAGGAAAACCGACCCCACTCAGCTCTCTGAAAGCATTCGCTCGAAGTTTTAAATTTTCCGCAAAATTTACCCTTCGTTTCCTTCCAATGTTTCAGAAAATTGTCAATTAGCAAACGGAAATCCAATAACCCAACTGCAGAGCGAACTCGCTCGCGCCTTAGCGCCGCGCAAAAATTCCTAACCCAATTCGCTCCTTCGCGTTGCAAAAATCGCTGCTGCACCCGTCAAAGCCAGGGACTCTCACGCGCAAGCACAACTGATTAAAGAAAATTCCAGGGCTCGCGGTGTAATTGGCTCTGCAGCGCGCGAAATTTATTGCCTCCCTGCGGAAACGCAATTTCCCCTCGGCAGTGCCCCCCCTCCTCCTTAATAGAATGATCGACTTTTGCGAGTAGCCGAGAGAGTAACGAGTCGGTCGGTCGGCCGATGGAAAAGAAAGCGGCGCTCGGAAGCGCTTAAAAAGTTTTTCGGCCGCTGTGTTTGTACGGGAGGAGATGGAGGAGCCTAATAAACTCGCTTGGTTTCTATTTACCAAAGTTTTCTGTTTGAATAAAGAGTTAATTGCGCCCCGCTGGAAAGTTTCGAGGCTTTTGCTTGCCTGCTCTTTCGAGGGATCGAAGATTTTCTGCTTAAGGATCTAAGTCTTACCTTTTTTCTGCGCTCGGGAGGTTTGTCTTGGTTTGATAGCAGGAGTTGAATCGTGTTTGCTATCGACACTCGAGCTGCTGTTAATGATTTATGCGGTGTTTGGCTTGCTGTTGAATTCAGACACAATTAAAAGGTCCCGTCTTGGGGGGCTCAGAAGATTAAATCGCGCTCTGGACGATGTTGTAATCTTTTACTGCGCAAAAGAAAGAAGCATGTTTGTCAAAGTGCTGAGGTAGTACTTTCTAATAATTATAAATATTTAATAAATTATTAAATAATCTGATTTTAAAGTTAACGATTAATTAGCTGATCCAACATAAATATAATAAACATTAATGCAGTATACCAATTATTGTAATAGTAAATAATAAATATGTAAAACAGAATATTTAATAAAATATATTTTGTCCTTTCTTAAATCTAATAAAAATGCAATGAAACGTTTATGAGTAAAATTAATTGATCGTTTACAATTGTAATACAAATTCGTTTCCGTTGTTTGAGCAAACAATTTTGAAAATTCTGTTTTTTAGGACTTTAAATATTCCAATAACAAAATTTATATTTAAATTTTGTTAGCTTTTCATTAAATTCTAAAATGAGCATATAAAAATAAAATAATAATAAAAACGAGATAATAATGGAACAATAAATTAGTTAGGAGGAAGCTAACTGCCAATGACTTGGCAGCGGTTTTTTCAGTAGGGTTAACATTAGTGGCACTTTTGATAATGCGAATATTGACATGTTGCTGCAAAAATTGGCAGATATTGGCTGTCAGTTAAGTTTGCTAAAATTCATTAAAGGAGTAAGGTTAAGGCTCGTTTATAATCCAATTTAGATTTGGGCCAAAAGATTTGAAAAAATTCCTACAGTATCTACTAAATATAAGAAGTCAATTCCACCCTAAACGGACCCCTTTTTTCCCCCCTTAAGGATGGTAGAGGGGTGGTTTTATTAATTGTTTATGTGCCGAGTATGTAAATACAAAATATAAAAGGTTGATCACCAAACTTGACTACGGTATCCTTGGGGTCGCTGATTCTGAATCCGAGGTCCGTTAACTTCCATCACATCAGGTTCAAGGTCATTTGAAGGTCAAACTGTAAAAAAGGCGTTAAAAAATCCAGAAAAATAAGTATACAGGTTTTTGGGGTCGCTGATTCCGAATCCGGGGTCCGTTGACTTCCATTATATCAGGTTCAAGGTCATATCAAGGCCAAACTGAAAATACGTTTTGATCTTTCAATGACCGTGACTCTGATGTGATATGAATCAACAGACCTCGGATTCGGAATCAGCGATCCCAAAAACCTATACAGTGTGTTCCGAAAATGTATGCAGAAAAGTATACGATCAGATAGAGGGCAGAATTCTGAGTTAAAAGTTCTAAGTCATTTTTTTCTCCAATGTATAGAATTAGAGCTATGATCAATTAAAAAATAAGGTCAATCAAAGCGCTCGCGGGCTATAGTTTGGGAGGGATAGCGGACCGACACTGGTCAGAGATAGACAGCTAGATAGATAGATATTTATTTGTGACAGAGTACAAAAGGCAGTGAACATAGTAAAATTTGCATAAATAATCGTAAAGAAGTAAAATAAATTGCGTCAAGTGTATAATACAATAAAAATATTATTATTTTAGATATTTTATAAAAAATGAAAATGAGGTACCTGGTTTTATTATATATATTAAATCAATATATTTATCCCATTTCATATGGCTATCAAAAATTACTCCTAGATATTTCGTTTTTTCTACTCTTGATAT
>UCOM01002475.1:0-25831 GCA_900474385.1 Ormyrus pomaceus | reverse complement strand
ACTGCCCAGGTTTTGGGCATTTGCAAATGAAAATGGCCAATTCTTACTCTAAAAATAGTTCCGATTTCTACTAGGGACAAGAAACAAAGAAGAAACCCTTCAAATTCACCAATTATCAGTTCAACAGATTGCTCACTAAAATCCTGCCCAGAATTTCTAGTCGCTCTTGCGGCTAATCTTCTTAGTAAAATATACTTGTCACTAAGTACTCAACATCCAACACAACACAGCGCGACTACTTAACCTTCTTACAGACCATTAGGCGACATTTAACGCCCAACAGGTGAAGCGCAGCGTACGGCGGGGGATTACGGACAAAGTCGTAACTCGCGCGGGGGGGGCGGGGAGACGCGCGTGCGGACTCGGCGCCGTCAAAGAGTTAATCGTTCGTAATTAAATTCCCAATGCCGCCGCAAGACGCCGACTTACTATCCCGGTCGCAACGCGCGAACCGAATACCACCGGGGGGGATAACGGCGGAGATACGACGCGGAAAATTACCTGCAGATCGCCGGGAATAGTTATCGAATGCGCCGCCGGTTATGCAACGCGAGTAATTGAATGATTTCACTTTACAAGAGCGAACTTTTCGATAAGCGGGGGGTGGCTGAACAATCGATCGACTCGGCAATTATCTCTTGACTGGCATTGATATGCCCCGGCTGAGGATTATCGGATCGGAACCTACTTTCCAGTGGGAGGTGCTCGACTGCAATTTTACACCCGGCAATTCGGATGAACGGCCGGGCTGCGAAACTTTGTTAAATCTAATGCAAGATGTAAGCAGCGTAGTTTTTTATGCGGGATGGAAATGCTTTATTGCAACCTTCGGCCACAGTGTTTCTTTTTGAATGCGTTCCAAATGGTAAACGATATTGATGCTCAAACCAGAATTCAAAACATTTCCTGGTTCTTTTTGACGCGTCACCGATATTTAAAAAATAAACAAATAGAAGTTAACTATAACTTTGACGTTTCAGATCTGATTCTACCAGTAGTTTGAAGAAGCTTTATTATTTCAAAATTGTTAAATACATATATACATATAGTGTTTTTAAGTCGGTTCTTTAATTATTATCATAATAATTATAATTTTTCTTTAATTATTTCAGAAAGTACATTAACAATTTTTTTACATGCTGCGAATAATAATTTTTATTTTATTAGCTAAGTATTCGGTCTTTTTCTTATTAGTAATAGAATATTTAATATGTTTCGCTAAAACTTTTGTCAATTTGTAGTTAACCAATTAAGCTTTGAATAGATGGCTATTGAAAGTTTTACGAGATTTTTAAAGAGCAATTTATTCTAATATAGATCTATAACAATGACGGGACGTAATGGAAGGCAACAGTTTATATTAAGTGTTGGAGTTCGATATACCTAAGGAAAAAAGAATTGCCTTATTTTTCAAATTTGATCTCTATTATTTCAATAAATTGAAAATTCCCTTTAAATCAGAGTTAACGTCACGTGGATATATGACAACTTGTAAACGTAAAGCGATAATTGAGTTAATTATGTGCTTTTAATGGCCGGTTCAGATGCAACATCTGCTTTAATGGCATCTATTTTGAGATCAAATCATAATCTGGATCCTATATCAAGAATCACCCAACTTATAATTATAATGATGCTAGTAAATCAGGTTTGCATTTTAGTATTTCTATAATGAAACCAAGTTTTAATTTACAATCCACTGCTAATTGAAATTTAACTATTTTCGTTAAATAGTAAATTGTAAACTTTAACTAACTTCGTTGCAAGTTTAAAACGTTAAATTAGATCCACATGTTTTTGTTAAAAAGTTTCATTAAAAATTAATTAATTAAAAAACTACTTTTGTTGTTGGCTATATTATTTTAACCTGTTAATGGATTCTACTATAGCTAGGCTAAGCGAAAGTGTATTGTCTTTGACAGCTAAGACTTGACGCAGTCCTTAATGCAACAAGCATATTAGAAATTTACAAAAGTAATTTCCAAGAATAAAATAATGATAAGTAATTTATTACGGCCCTTTTCATTCCAGGCTGCGTTAAAATATTTGAAACCGCTTTTTCTTTTAAGATGTCAAAAATGTTTGAAAAATAGTTAGATAATTGTAGATAAATTTTTACATCTCCAATTGAGAACGCAAGAAAACAACTCATCGAATAAGTATTTTCCACGAATAACTGATTCGGTAACTTAAATTTCGATGAAAAGAACTTTCTACATAAACGCAGAACAAATTGATATAAGAAACTGAAATTGACTTCGAAAACTCATTATAGTCGCATACCATACGAGCCGCAGAAAAAATTTTGAATGAAATGATCACCTTTTTCGCATAATTAACTTGTCACGTTAAATAGAAAGAAAGTCATACATCAATTTCTTAAAATAACTATTGCATGCGACTTCGCAGGAATTTCGTCTTTCCAAAATCAGATATTTTTAAAAAGCAACAGTAATTGTTGAAATCATAAATTATAATGACATGAAATAAAATGCAACAAGTATCTTTTAAATTGCACACGATACTCATTGCTCTCATTGTTCTTGTCACCCTGTTGTGTGCATTTTGAACGAAGAACACGTTTATTCACAATTAAAATGTTCTTTTTTTAACTCGCTTAATTTAAAAAAAATATTTTTACACACTATTGAAAAATAATCCACAAATTACTACAACATCAATGAGCAACACGGATAGCTTTTCTATTTAATGAATCTCTTTTAAATAATAAAATTTATTTGAATTCCTACCCGCAGCCTGGTATCCTACAAATGCCCACGACCGCAAACCAAAATTCATTAAGTTTCCGTCTCGGGCAGAGCCGAAAAAGTCGTTTACCGCGGCGATACTCGGCCGAAAAAAGGGGACCAGCCCTCGGATCAATCCCCCGAATAGCTTACAGCTTTTATTAGACCATCATCCGCGCGCAATATGCTTACCGCGCATTTTCCCTGGCATCGACGGCCCCTAAGCTCGGCCTCTCAACGATTCCAGAAATTCCTCGGACACGCGCCACATGAGCGGCGCAACGATCGGTCGAGGAACCAAAGAGCAAAGAAAACAAAAAAAAAACCAGAAAAATCCGGCACTCGCGCACTCTCGCAGCGAATCGCAATACCGGGGGTAAGCAAGATCCAAGCGAGCCGTCCGCTTGCCCGCGCGCCTGCCCGTCCGTCCGGAGCCAGAGAGAGAGAGAGCGGCTGCACTTGTCGTGGACGCGCGCGGAACGCGACTGAAGTCTGCCCGGCTCTCTTGGCCGTTTCTCTTGGTTGCGCGTCTTTTCCGGCGAGGTGAGCCGCCGCCGGCGGGCGAGCGCGCGCGCGCGCAGCACGAGCACGCGCACCACCGAGTGCGGGGAACAACAACAACCTGGCCCTCTCGGGCGCGCGGCCCGCCTGCACTCGTCCGCAATTGGCCAGATTTACCTGCCATCGGGGGATTATTCAGGCGATTCGACGCGGTGGCTTTTTTAAACGGCACTGATTTTCGCCTGGAAAATATTGCCTGGAAATATAAATATCGGCGCGATCCTTCGATTCTTGGGGTGATCTTTTTCATTTTAGCGGCGCTGGCGTGCGCGACGAGAGAGCGTGAACAAATGTTTACGGTTAATTGTCGTATCGCGTGTACGCGCAGGTGAATAAACATTTGTTTTAACCAAATGGCGTGGATATCTGTATTTTCTTCGTTTTACTCTAATGCAACATAAATTTTCGATGCTTCCTCGATTATAATTGGTAGAAGCGCGCTTCTAATTATTGTCAAACGAGAAGCGGCTTGTCGTTTGACAATCAAGGCACATTAGAGGATAGCAGAATTTTAGCTTCGTCAACAGATATTACTACCTAAATTAAATAGCGTTCGGGTGCTTTCCCAGGAAGTGAATTGCCATAACTCGCGGCTTCAATTATAGTTCAGTAACGAAATAACCAATAAGCTACGTAGTTTAAATTTTCAAAGCAATAAACTTTAAATGTATTCGACAAACAGCATCATATCACTTATTCTCAAAGACCCGAATACCCGAGAAAGAAGTTCGATCCGCTTTCTCTTATAGAATCTGCACAATTGAATAAAATTTAATAAATCTTCGGTTCCTGCCCAGGAGAATGGGATATTCGAATTCGATCGAATCCTTCAGCCGTATGCACCTAAAAGCTGTCGGCATTGCTCCGGGCCATCATGCCGAGATGCGCACGACGCGAGAACTGCTTACCTCCGATAATCCTCCTTCGCTCTCTATATTTCAACCCACTTCCGGCGATATAAAGATACTTAATCCGATAAGACATTCTCATAAACTTTTGAGCGAGTCGCCGAAAATCTATTTTTGTTCGCTTTTCAATAAGGATCTATAAGCCACTGCATCCATAACAAATCGCGCGATAACAACGCCGTCCATTACAAGATTAAACCTTCAAATGACGCATATCCCATTGGCCCTTACAGCTTCTCCAGTCTTCGAACCAGCTCAGCTGATCGACGTCACCCACATACGCGGACGGACCTTTATACTTCCGCTCGAACGACTCCCGCGGCTCCTTCTGGTGGCGCCTCTTTAATGCAGGCCGGAGCATTGGAGCTTCGGCGGCGGTGTTCGCGCCGCATGCGAAAGCAGCAGCAGCAGCCGCCTCTGTATACGAGCCGGCGCTGTATTCATTTCCTCGATGAGCTGCGCACGTGACATTGGGACGGTGGCAGTTCGTGCAAATTCGTGAGGCCAGATTTTTTTCCGAGGCTGGGTGCAGATTCTTTCTGGGAATTGGGATCGCGGCGAATTTCGCGGTGTTCAGTTCCGTGCTCGAATTTGAACTTGTTTTTTTTTAATGGGTTGAGTGGTTTGGTCGTAGTTGGAGTTGCTAGAAGGATTTTTTTTTTAGATTTGTTTCGGCGCGTATAGATTGAAATAGGAAGGTTGATTTTATAAACCAAATTACTTTTCTACTCTTTTACTCCTATTTTTTTATCAATTTTCTTCTTTGCAGTTGCTTGTTTGATCTCGTGGTTTCTAGGAATTTCATGATCCAATTTAATATCTCGTGAATCAAATTTTAAACTTCTCCTATGAGGTACAACTAAATCTAATTTTAACTATTAGAATTATGTTTTTATTCTACGAAAACTTTAAAATATGTCAAAAAAATGTCAAAAAGTAAACCTGAAAAATATAACAATATATTTAAGCTTAGTAATCTATTAAAGTATAGAGAAATTTATTTTTGAACCTCCAACGTCATTATAACTTTTTTTTTACCATAATTGATTTTAGTCTATCGATATTTTTCATATTAAAAAGAATTCCGTGATAGGATACACAGTAGAAATTAATAAACTTTAATTTTTTTTTACCTTAATAAAATGTTTTTATTTTAATACAACTTTCTCAAATTCACTGTTATTAGAAATCTTCATCATAAATTACGTATTTTATCTTCGATTCTCTTTTATGTTTGTATATCTTTCTTATCAGTATCTGCTTTGTTCTTTATTTATGTATAGATTTATTGCACGGTAATTTATATTTGAGCAGTTAATTTGATGGCTCAGTCACTTTAAATATTGTTTTTTTCTTATAAATGAAAACTCAAATATTGAATAAATACGTACATAAAAATGAATACATTGAAAAATGAGGAATACAATTAAAATAATGAATTATAATTCTAAAATAAAAGTAAAATATTTATTTAACTTGTCTGCTCAACACAGTATCATTTAGAAATTTGCTTGAAAGAGTACCAATAAAATACTCGCTTCTTTGCACGCACGTAAAGCGGGTCGCATTCACAAAGGAGTAATTTCATATTTTTCCACAAACGGTGTACAGAATTTGCTATTTTATTTTGTATTCTTTATTAGTAAGCGGGCTACAAAAAATTATAACCCCCAATACTGATTAAATTTAATTAAAAATTAAATGCTTATAGTGCCCCATTAACATCCGACCAGAAATTCACCAAAGCACTTTAACCAGTGGCTCAAGTTTACAAGGTTACGTCTACACCGTCCTATACAAATTCGAGCTTCCACCTTTTCTCGGAAGGAAAACGGCTTCAAAGGAAAATTCGAGGTACTCCAGGCTTCTTTTCAGCCACGGCGGTGATTCTGGGCGCACAGCTCGGCTGCGGCGCGGCTTTATCGCTCATTTTGCCTGCGTACCTCGTAAAGACACACTCTGATAAGGCGAGCGCAATAATTACTTTGATATTTACGCTTAGGAGCGACTTAGTTGGCGCTGGAACTTTATTATTTCAATGTTTAATGCACCTCCTGTAAATTTAGTAGCGAGCTCGCGTGCATTTCGAGGGGGATTGATATATTGTTTGGGAATAACGGACTCTGAAAAGGCATAAAAAGCATTGCAATGTTAATTGAATTAGAATCGTGCAATTGATGAATTTAAGCTTTTTTATCATTTTAACAGTCTAAAATTTAGTTCATTATATTATCGTGCTGCATTTACCTTCCTAAAATAATAAATTTCTTAATAAATTTATGATACGATAACTTTAAACTTTAAGTCTCCTAAGCGAGAGAGTCTGTACACACTAACCTCGCAAAAAATTAACGTAAACGGCAGTCTCCCGCGACGATATCAGCCCATCAAAGCTCCCCGATTCTTTATTAGCGCTCCGAAAAAGAGGCGCTGAAAAATCACCGAAATCCCGGGTAAATTCGGAAAAAAAAATCACGCTCCCCCGGGTGCATTCATCAGGAGGGCCATAAATTGAAAATATTATAAACGTCCCTGTTGTGACAAGCCGAACGACACTTGATTAAGCATGGCTTCCACGCCGAGCCGAGAGCGACGCGCCAAAAATAAACCGGCCCGGCGCAGCGGCAGTTAGCCGTCGCTGGGCTTCTCTCCCTCTCTCTCTCTCCTCTCTCTTTCGAACTCTTCCTCGATCTTCGCTAAGCTTGGGAGACAAACCGAGTGGAAGGCAACGATTATCGACGCCCCCGTCCCTTTTCGGCGCAGTACGGAAGATAAGCGTATAGCTGCGACCCTTTTTTCGACCGCCTCTGCGCGAAACTGCTATAGCCCGGCTTGCGTGCAACGTGGAAATTAAGCAATGTTCGCGACAAGATCTTTTTGTGCAGAGGCAGCTTTTTGATAGATTTTTTTATCAAGTTCAAGTAGTTTATTGAGGATATTTCTTTGCGAGTTCTTATTATAAAGAAGTATATTCAATATACTATTAAAAGACAATGTATTGTTCCATCGCTTGCATTTAACATTACGATACAGGTGGTGGAATTCAACACCGCCGTTTAGAGGCTTGTAGTAATTAGAGAAAGCCTGATGTAAAGCACAATGATCCAGAATCAGTCCTTTGGAGTCCACAGCAACCTTGAAGTTCTAAGTTATCTTTATTCAAAGCAGCTTTCGACTTTGCAATGGTAAACTGAAACAAACTGTTGTTGTAAAGTTGCAGCCACTTTAAAGGCAAAATTAATTAGCCTTAATTTCGCTGCTGATTTAGAAAGACTACGCGATACCGCTTTAATTCATGACATAAATTTCATAATTTCTGAAGTGAATTGCAAGTGGCAGGAATGCCATAAAGCGTGAGTAAAAAAATTATCCGCGCCAAGAATGGCGGTTTCTTTATATTAAAACTTTCTTGGAATGTAATTTCAGCTCTAAAATAATGGATCTGCCGGCATTGCTCGAAATTCGCTAAAGACGTGAAAAATTAAACAAAATGAAGCAGTTTGTCAAAGCAATTTTAACGCAATATATTCCTTTCTCCTTGTTCGCTCGCAACGCAGAGCGACGCCGTCGAAACAAATTCGAAGGAAGAAAGGAAAATCTCGGAAAAGTTAAACGGCCTTAAATCTGCCTGGCGCAACGTGACAAAATACACTTGTTCCATAACTCCGGCAAAAAAAGTCCCCCCTCGTTCATCCTCTTCAAGCTCGAATTGATGAGGGTGTCCCGAGGAAGTCCGAGCCAGCTGTTTCTTCGCGAAATTACGAAATCGCCGCCAGCCGACCGCAAGCGTCGCACGAGAGTACAGTTACGCGCGAAATTCGTCGCGCGCGCATATACTCGACGCGCGGATTTCGCGCGCTGACATTCTTCGCGCTCGCGGCGATCGGCGATCGGCGGACGACGCGCTAAGCGCTCGTAAATAGCTGCGGTTTTTAATGAAAACCGCGGGGAGGAGCAACTATGCAAAGGCTTTATGCGTCGGGCCGACTCTCGAGTTATTGCGGGCAGAGGTCTGCCCGGGGGCTAAGATTCTTGCGGCTCGTGATTGATGGCGGCGATGTGGTCTACGACCTCTTGACGCGGAGGGTCGAAAAACGTTTTATGAAAACCGAAGCCTTTATTGTGCGATAAAATGTCCCCGCGCGCGGATATCGCGGTAATAAAATCTGCGCCGATGCGGACGTTAAAATTGTTTGTATCGATTGATTGTTTTAATGCTTCCCGAAATGCGAAATGTACAACGCAAATGAAACGGATTTATTCTTTCTTGGTTTCCGCCGTTGCTATAGGACATTTTTCAGAAACGTTGAGAGTGAAATTATTGTGTTATTTTTCCTTGAATGAATCGTAGACTCGATTACAGTTCCAACAATTTTGGCAGTGAATTGGTATATTTTGCATCCATAGATATAAAGTCTTTCTAAAGCATTCATATAGAAGTTTTATTATTATATCATTGCTTTAAAAAGCGATTTTCGGTAACCTTGACACCATTATTGAAGTCTTTTTAAGCACGTAATCCTTCAAGTTACATCGTTGCGTTGATGTTTGGTAGCAAAAGTTTCCCTTCGACGACCAAAATTTCTCAGTAGTTTTGAACATGTTCAGCCTCAAATCCCGCTTGTTTGCCCGCTTTTGCGACGCGCTTAGCGTGACATGTCCCTGCCCTTTCGATCAATATTATCCCGTTAATTTAAATCGTAAGTTTAATGCTATTGACTTTGAAACGTCTAACGTTTAGTTAATACTAATGATTTTGAAGCGTAATAGATTTTGCAGATTAAATTTAAGTTGAGAAATCTCGGGGCATGTTATTATAGTTATATTTCTATATTATTCTATACAGATCCTAGAAAATTTCGAAAGCCACATAGCATGCCGCTAAAAAAAAATGCAAGACCTCCTTTATGCCGTCAAGCTTCTGCCTAAGATTCCACGGGGAGAAGATTGCACGTATAAGCAATTGCAAGGACATCATCTTCCAAGTACTCGTGCTCTTAATCGTATTCTGACGGGATTCAAGCGTTATCATTCGACTGAGGCGACCATGCTAAAACTTCCTAATGACATTATAGATAAGGCATGAACAGAAAGCAGGAAACCTTGCTTCTCCTCTTACACTTTAGTATGACCTTCAACACGGTATTATCAACCCATCTGCTGGACCGGTTTCTCTCCATGGGTTTTTCCACGACTACTATTTAATTAAAAGTATGATAAATTATATAAAGTAACCAATAAATAAAGTTAAAAGAAACATGTGTATTGAAAAATTACCTTCGCTGGATTTTTTTACATACACTCATATTTTAAGATTTTATAATACTTTCTCGATGCTGTCGTATTCTAGATTCTTCTACGATTAATTGAAGATTGTATAAATTTTTTTATACATGGAGATCCTTTTTCTGAAAACCTAGTCGAATCCGTACTCCCAGATCTTTGCTTTTATAGAAAAACATTTTATTTTAATATTGTTGCAGATTTAGAAAGATGTCTGTAGTGATAAACAGTATACGTTCTAAGAAATATCTTACATTTTATTATGCACAATAAATTATCAAATATAATTTTCGGTTTATAAAAAAAAAAAAAATAATAATTGGTCTTCTAACAACTTTTTGAATACGAGTATTTATATTTCTTTTATATCACATTAAATAACTAATCTTTTTTATTCTATCCTCTTAATCATCATTTTAGTACTTGTTGCTTGAATATTTGGAAAAAGGGGTTTGCCGTCGGTGTCCAAAACTTCCGAATAGATTTGAACATGAGCTGTTTCGAATCCCGCTCGTCCTGCCTGCTTCTGCGATGCTGGACCCGTAAATATAGTTGAAGTTGCGGATATATCGTACTTTCGACCAATATCATCCCTGTTAATGCAGTCCATTAGTTTCTGAGTTAATCAATCTTTAAAGTATTGTAATTTCAATGTTTTTCTGAGATATATTTTAAAAAACATCAAATGGTGTACTTATGCTTGAAAAGTTTAAAAAATATTACATCCTAGAATCATTTACCTTGCTTTCAGAAGTTCCACTGCGAGATTCTGACCTCTGAAGGCTGGCAAAACTATTAGACCCAGAGCAGAAATGTACTTATCTACTTTATAGATTTCAAATACATCTATCGCTTCCGATACCTCCTTGACGAAATCAAATAGTTTTGACGCCTTCGTTGATTTAAAGTTTTTCTATAAAAAAAAGTTCATTATTGATTATTGCAGACTGTTTGATTATATAAACAATATTATAATATTAATGTTATTGTAAATTTCCTCCCATTTCAGTTGCACAATAAAAAACTTTAGGTAAATTCCTCTATCAGTTAGTATGCAAACAGTTTTCAGCTTAATCGTAATGTACATGATATTAACTTTATTGCAATTTTTAAAAATACTCAAAGTAAAAATTTCTTACTATTATGTTCTCCAAACTTGTTTCAGCATCTTCAGATACAACAAATAGCATGTTTACTGCAACGAGTTCTAATAATTTTCCTTGTTCATCCAGTTTAAATGCACCAACACTTATACCTTGTTTCAAAACCCAATCCCAGACCCTCGTGAAGTCATTTTTGGCATCTGCGTCTTCAGATAATTCTGCAAAAGACATAGTTTCAAATAAATATTTTACATTTTATTTCTTGCATTAATTTCTATCATTTTATTTTTACGAAAGTCTTTCACGTGATTGAACGAACATCCACTTTAACGGATTTAGAATGACTTACAAATCTACTTTTCGCAATTAAATCCTCTAATCTTTTATTCTTTTTAATTAGAAAGCCCGTCGTCGACTATAATTCCCGTCAGACGTTTCATTATTTCGATCAGAAATTAAAATACGTAAAAAAAAAACCCCCCCAGTTAACGAGCGGAGACGCAGAAACAAAAAGCTCACGTACTGAGGGATTTGCATGTGGCCTCATCTGCCATGAAATACTGACACATAAGCGAAACGGTCTCGCGGTATCTGTCCTCGGGAACATCTTGAATGGAGAGCCGAACCCGTCTGGTTTGTCCGTCGGGCTGCTTCTCCACGCCCTCGATAACACGCCAAACGTTCGGCGGTCCGGCCGGTCGTTTCCAATCAGGCACGTTTCGGCTTTTGCTTCCGCCGTTTTTATCGCCCATCTTCTCCCTTGTACTGTCCTCGTAAAAACACGAGGATAGTTAGTCGCGAGCCTCTTATGGCTGAGGCTTCCCGCCGACGTCTTTATCCTCCTTGTGCTTACCCAATGCCTATTGGCAGCTGTAAATTCGTTTATTTACTTATTTATTTATTTATTTATTTATGTTTGTTTTTTGTCGATTTGAAGTGAATAAAATTGTGAGCGCAGATGAAAGTGCTTAATTGTCTTAATCATTTTGTATATAGGTATATGGAGATGTACATGTGCCGTGCGAACATTCATTATTTGTTATAAATAGTACTTGGTATTATATCTACATTAGCGGATAAAAAAACTGTAAAGGTGGATGAGTGGTTAAATAAATTAAAAAAAAAAATAGCACGCAGAACTTTAATTTACAAATTGAATATATTGATTTACTCTGTATTAAACGCATTGAATTTTTTTCCAATCGTTTGATCTATGAATTTCTATAGTAACAGAAATTCTTATGCTACGTGTAACTAAAGATTTGAATTAATTTTGTTTTGCAGTATAACAACTTAATGGTAATATTATTTCTTTAAACAACAATCTGTTATGCAAGTCAAGTTAAAATAAGAGCAGTAGGCTTACCGAGAAAAGCAACAATTACAGAGACATAAAAATATTCAAGAGTTTAAATATAGGTAAAACTAATCTCCTAACGATAAATAATTTCTTTGCGAGGTCAAATAAATAATACCGTCGAATACAAGCATTTGAAAAGAACAGCTAATTATTCATTCTCAGAAAATTTCAAGGAGATGAAATAACAATTTTTTTTCGTTGCTCGTTTATTAAGTTCTAATATTGAGCGTCAACATTTTAATAATTACATTTACGAATAATTAGTAGAACATAAGGATGCCAAATATAATTTTTATTCCACGCGAAACAAAAGACTTATTAGCCACCTCCAAATTATTATAAACTATATTTAACTCTCTACCGGTTATTTTTCTCAATTTTCTAAACTCATTTACGTACCTCGTATCTTTCTTTATCAATATCACAATAATCGCCTAAACCAAATGTCTACAACACTACAGAGATTGCGAAATTATTTTCTAATTTCAGTGCCGATTCATTAAACTACAGTACTGGCAGGCAAGAGCAATCGAACTCTGCAGCAGCAGCTTGCGTTTGTCGCGTCAACGAACTGGAGAGCTGAGCACAGCGGGAGGCGGAGAGTCAGCACCCGGAAAATCGCGACAGTCATCGTTTGCTTCGTAGCTCTATCTTAAAGGCGGTTTACGCAAAGAGAAATACAGACTGGAAAATGTATAAATCGCGCCCTCTACTGCCGTAACGTCCGGAGACACCCACGCGGCATTACGCTCCCATGAAAATTACGTACAATAATCCCTTTTCACGGGACGAAGAAGCTCTCACTGAGTGCTCGTTAATTGTCATTCTTCCTTGTTTTCTTGCTCCTGCTGTAAAGCGTGAGAGCTCGTTTTTTAGACGGAACATACATTCTTGCTGCTTCTATTTTTAACACCGAGCTCAGCGACATGAAATTCATTTTCATATTAGTCTTTGATTGTTTGTAATGATAAAGATTTACAAAATGGATAGCCTTTTTTGACAAAACATACGTATCGATTTCAATAAAATATATTCTTCTAGACATGAAAATAAAATAAACATCATTTTTTTACTTCTTTCGTTTTTTTAGTAATCTAACTTCAAAAGAATATTTAATTCAATCTCTAAATTCCTTTCGTTCCGTCGCTCGCATCATATTTATCTATTGCATTTAATATTTTTTCTCTCCTTGACTCGCAGAACGTGAAAACATTTCCAAAAAATCGATCAAATTGTCAAGGACACTGAATGGGAGGAATGGACATGTTTGAAGGAGAAAATGTACGTAAAACAAAATCTTTTGATAATAAAAATTTATACACGCAGACCCATAATAATTGTATAATTATTAGAGATCGGTGATGATTCAAAATACCATTTTACAAAATTGAAGTAGCATAAACTGAACACAATTTTTTTTTAACTTACGAAAAATATACTAAAAAAGAAATATTTTTATTTTAGTTCAGTTAGTATATTTACTGCAAATACATACCAAAAATCAATACGTCAATAAAAAACTAGTTGAAAAAGTAAAAAATATTCACATTTGTTGTTAGTTTACTGCCTAAACGAAAAGAGTTCAGACGAAATGAATTGTTTAATCCAAAGTTTACTTATATTTTGCATGATATATTGCACATATAGTTTATTATTAAATCAGAATTGTAAAGGGATATTAGTAAATCGTACTCAATTTAATTGGGCAGAAGTTCTTATAAAGTCAGTAACTTCGCATTATCAAATGACATTCTTTCTAAACAGCACAAATTTAGCACCGTTAGTTGAAAAAGATATTTATTATGAACAGTTCATTCAAAAGCCTGCTATGCTTATTGACTTCAGAAATATAAGTACTGAGATTAAAAGTCAACTATTAAATACTTCTGTTCTTCGATATTCCACTCAATCATCGCTGCATGTGGTTATATACTACAAATTTAATAATATTATAGAAGATAATTTGAATAACTTAAAATATTATTTAGATTCTTTTATTGAAATTGCTCCACTTCCTATGCGTTCTAAATGTTTAATAATATTTTTCCAACGTAGCACAGTAAACTCCGACCATATTTTAAAATCTATCCTTCAATACGGTTGGTCTAAAAATTTTTTAAACTTGTGCATCCTGGTGGTAAATCTCAAACATGATTCCACAAATTGCTTTCTTTACGACTTCAATCCGTTTCATAAAATATTTACGAAAAAAGTGTTTAATTCCGCCATTGAAATTTTTGCTGATAAACTGCGTGACGTGAATAAATATCCCTTGAACACAAATCTCTACAACTTCGTACCATGGTTAGCGTTTAAGGAAGATTCAGTAGAAAAAGTTACACGCGTGGAAGGCCTTCGCTATCACCTGACCGAAAGCTTCGTAAAAATTATGAACTTCGAATTAAAATTTCCTTTGAGATTGAGAAATAATGAACCAGCTACAGAAATTTCAAAGCAAAGCAACATAGGGTTATCTCAAAGGCTGATAAATATAACACCTATACCGTCATCGAAAGCCATAGGATTAGATGGTAAATTTCCTGAAATAAATGTTAACTTTTATTCCGTACCGTTTGTTGCTGTTGTGCCGATAATAAGAACAGCTAAATTAAGACTTTCTGTAGAAAATCTTAGTTACATTTTGTTTGTCATTTTTATAATCGGCTTATTTGCCGGCACGTATAAAGTCTTAAGCTACAAATTAAATAAAAAACATTTAGAGATGCGTATAATTTTTAAAACTCTCGTTGGAATACCAGCATATAAGATTCAACGAAAATCAATAAATCATAGAATCTTCTTATCGGGTTGTATTTTCGCATCAATTATATACTCGATTAACTTTTATTCTCAAGTTAGCACTGGAAAAATTGTTTTGGAAGAAAATTCGTATGACTCTTTGGAAAAAATTAATGACAGCCATTTAAAACCCTACGCGATCAAGGCGAATTTTCAAAAATTTCTTAATAATAGTGGTAATTCCTATATTAATAGTTTAGCTTTGAGAGCTGAACAAGTTAATCAAATTTTGACGTGTTTTAAGAGATTGCAAGAATATCAAGATTGCATTTGTTTAACTACTCTTTCTGAAGCAGAAAAATTTGTAAATAAATTTTCAAGTGAATATAAAAAACGAGTTATGAAAATTGCAAAACCATTTATTTTTCATGAAAGAGCTTCTTATTATGCAGAAAAAGGATTTCCATATATTCAAAAGATTTTTAAGATTTTTCAAGCCATAGAAGAATCTGGAATACGACAGCATCGAGACAGCATTATAAATTTACATAACAATCTTAAATATAAGTATGTAAAAGAAACCGATGAAGATAATTTTTCAGTATATACGATTTATTTTAATTTATTTATTGGTTACTTTACATCATTTATTATATTTTTAATTGAATTAATGTGGATGCCAATTGCACATAAAAATGTACCTATAAAGTTTTAATAAAGGAGTTTTAAGCAAAGCATTATTAATAATATAAATTATTATTAATTCAATCAAGTTTTTAAATTATAATTATATTAATTAATTTAATGTTTTTTTTATTCCAAACTGACAGTTTTTGTTGATGGATCTCGTAAAAAATATAAAAAGTATATTCATTTCCAACAAAATCGATCGTACAAACAAGCTTTGGCACTTCAAAAATAAATAATAAATTTTTAAACAACATTGAATATACTACGTCTTCGGCTGCATGATAAATGATAAATTATATTTTAATTTGTGTAAAACTGTGTAAAAGCTTTTATGTAAAAAGATTATTCTTGCATTACTTTACACGATATTAAAAAATTCATTATTTTATTCATCTTTCTAAAACTAGTCAATGTAAGAAAATTTTTATGAAATAAAATTGCTGAAGTTTTTATCAATGCAGTGATTCATCTTGAAAAATTTTATTTTTATTTCAATAGAACTATTACATTATATATTTTCTACGCAAAATTCACTTTCCAATTAATTCAAAAAGATGCTTAAACGATTTTCCAAGAATCAGTATTACAATTGAACGACCTTTTTAATTTAATGACGATTGTACAAAAAGTTCATCTCGTAATTTCGCAATTGGAACCTCGTTATCCTTCATTATTTATCATAAATCAATTGAGCTGAGCTTCCACGACAACTTGTCACGTCGCAGCAATTTAATTTTTAAATTCTCCTGCATTCCCCCGCAACGAGTGCATTTATTTTGAAAATCAAATTACTCTCTTCTCCTTTCTCTCTGTCCGTAATTTCCTCTTTGCCCAGCAATACAACTCACACATGCGCGATTGTTTCGAAGTACCCTCCGCGCTTCGATAATTCGCAATGAGCGCTGAAATTGTGCGTTTAGCGGAGCGCGCATTGCCTCATTTTTCACGCCCGAATTTTAATCTTTGTCACCTTGTGTGCGTTTAAATGCGTTTGAAATTTTGCCGATGGTAAGATTTTCTGCCAAAGACAATCGCGTGAGTCAACGATTAGCATCGTTATTGCTCCCTGAGACGTTACACGCGATGATACGACGATTACGCGCGGCGATATTTTAGAAGATAAGAGAAGTTTTTCCTTACTGTTTAAAGTTGATGATTATGCGTGTTACGAGCGCGCTACATCTAATATTCTTTGCGGTTTGCTAGTTTGTAAGAATTTAACGAAAAAAGAGACACTATAAGTAAAGTATCGTATCCAAGAAGTATATTTTTGTTATTTACATCCATGTCTTTTGCAAGTCCTTTATTTTCCTCACACCCCCCCCCCCAGTCCAAGTCACCCCGATCTCTCAAGACATTTCCATTTATAAAATCGTTTTTATTTCCAAGTTCGACAATAAAGAAAACCATGGAAACAGAGCGCTCACGGGAGCTCGTGTTCTGTACTCCGCCGGACCACGCAAATCACGACAACCCACATTAGAGAGGAAGCAACATCAAAAATATTAACGACCCGTGTAAACCGCCAACTAGGCAGAGTGACCGGGACGTAACAATTCTCTCATTCATCTTTTAAAAATTATTGCAATTTTTATGTTAATAAATCAAAGTGTTTAATAAATCACTAAAAATCTTTAGAATATCAAATAAGATTATTAAAAGTGACAGCAGTACATTTTTCCTATGCTAGTCAACTCTCATTAGATGGCAAAACAACTTGATTAAATTGAATTGACAGCAATCACGAAACGCATTACATTCCATTTGAAAAAAAGTGTGTCCTGCGCACGCAAAGCTGGCTAATATAAGTTTTTTAAACACTCACGTTCTGCGCAGACTCCTCTTCGGAACCAACAACGGCACTGAACTCGCGACCGTTGCTCGACATGTTATCTTCTCCATCCTCCTCCCCGTCCTTTTGAGCAGCTGCTGCGGCCCGTGATTTTTTTACATAAACGCCGTACACCACCGAACGGCGCGCGAAGTAGGATACTTCCGCCTGTTTCTCCTTTCCGAAATTTGCGGTTACCGCGGAGGTAAGGTAACAGGCTCGTTGTTGGCGCTGAAAGGTATACAAAACTCCGTTCATGCAAGATAACGGGCTTCGGTGGCGTAATATTTCACGAAGAACCTTATTAGGAATGCGTTTACAGGGTCAGTGCCCTGATAGGACGTTAACCTTTTTTTAATCAGAATTTCTTGTTCATTTATATTATCCTGTATTTCATAATTTACTTTTCGCCATTCATTTTCTAAAGTTCTTGTATAAGTCTACACAAGCCTGTAACTGTAAGCGAATGAACAAATGTGTGCGTAACGAATACAGACGCTTACGCATACATTTGTTTATTAAATAATAAAACTAATTCACAAAAAATGAATAAAGTTCTTAAAAATTTTCAATAATATTCAAGTAAGACATTAGCATATCGCCGCTAATAACAAGGAGCGCCGTTTCAATGTACGAACGTATTATTTTCGCAATTCATCCTTGATGAGAAACTTTTCAAGGGCATCGGAGTTGGCAACTGCAATTTTCTCGTATAATACCAGACTGTCCAGATTTCCAAACCAGAATTCCAAACCTGGTTTATAAAAGCGTAATTCGATTCTAGTAGTCGCAGTTCGCAAACTCAATCAAAACTATAATTTGTCGGTAGACGCTGATAAGGAAGACAGAAAAGTATATGTTGGTCGTTCTACGATCAGCCTTGTTATTTAAACGAGACTGCATTAGTGACAATAAAAATTGCAATATGAATTTATTACTATATTGTACAACCGGGAATCCTAAATAAATGTTTGCCATAATTATCTGGTATATATTATCGAAAATCGAATCTGAATTAATCCGTATTCACGAACTTCATAAGCTGTATAATCTCTAGTTTTTCCTCGTGAATAATTCTTCATAAATTTAAGCTCATTCTATAAACGCGAACAAAGAAAGTGCACCTACCAAGCAATCATCATTCGATTCCACTTAATTGCCGTCAAAAGCAACACAGCATTACCAGCCTCGGACCGCAGTAAAATCCTCCGCGGTGCGTTCCGTCGGGATAAAGCAGCTCGCGACTCGCGGATCGTAAATCCGAGTGCACGCTCGAGCGCTCGATAATACTGTGATCCCTCGGAGTGTGCAGCTGTCAATATAGACATCTCGTGATGGCGCACGCATCCTTACGTAATGTCGGAGAGAAATCGTTAACTAGGGCACGTCGCTGGTGCCGCGCGTATAAGCAAAGCGCATATTATATGTCTTTATGCACGCTGCGCAGTCTTGAAAGAAAGCGCGAGTGCCACGGATGGGCGAATGGGGCGGATGGTGACGGTCGAAAGGAAAGATGATGTTCTTGTTAGTTGGATCAACGAGGATGGATAGAAATTTTTTAAATGGCGCGCGTACATTCTGCAAATAATGCACTGTAATACTGTAATGTTTATTAATGTTCTGTACAAATCTCAGATATTATTATCCAATTTAATATTATACTTTTATTCTATTCGATTAAAGATAAATTATGATTATATTCTTCCGTAGGCCAATAATCGTAATCATAATACTATGCTAAATTTTAGTTTTATAAACAGGATTTGCTATTATAATTAAGGCAGCCTCTTCATCATAATTTTGGCGCATTTAGATTTAATATTAGGAAAATGCGGTTTCCCTTCCTCGTCGACGACATTTTCATAATCCACGGAGATTTTCTCTTCGAATCCCGCGCGTTTCGCTTGCAGTTGCGACGCTTCTGCCGTGAACATCGTCGCCGTCGCTGGGATTCCATATTTTTTTGCCAGGTCGCTTCTAAAACGGTTTTGTAATAAAAAGTCTGTCTATCTTATCTGTTTTACACTATCTATCTGTGATCTTGATGATTAGTGAAATTAGTTATCTAAAAGTAATTTGTTATTGACTTATACATGCGACGTCAATCACTTTTTTAATTACAAATTTAGCAATCATTTTGAAATTATTCGAAATCTGTAAATCTTCAACAAATTTTCGATTTTAATTATTAAATAATGATAATCAAAGGACAATCACATTTTCGCAATAAATTACGTAATTTTTTTAATACAAGCCGATATTTCCATTTTCTTCCAACTCCACTTACCAAACAAGAATAATTTTTCAAAAACATTAAGTAAACATCTATTTAAGAATTTTCAAAAAATGTTCTTACCTTGCATTAAGCATATGAAATCCAAGTTTTTGCCCTCGATATTCAGGTAAAACGCTTAAGCTTATTGAACTGATATAAGTATTCACATTATATATTTTATGAACGTCTGCTTTCTCGCATAACATTTCATAAATACCCCAAATTTTTTTCATATTGTCTGACTTTATATTATTCTGAAATAAATTGACTTACTAAATTTTATGAGTGCTATCAATCTAAATAATGTATAAAAAAAACATGAACAAAGGGTAAATATTGAAAGAAACCTTTATATTTAGAACTTGAATAAAAAATAAGATGTAACTAAATAAACATTGTACCTTGAAGTCTTCGTAAAATTTTTTTGATGCCTCATTTGTTACAAACACTACATTAGCCCCTACTAATTGTTCCAATTTATCTTCAGAATTGAGCTTGTAACAGCCTATAATCACTCCTTGTTGTAAACCATATTCCCACAAATCTTGAAAGGATTTTACACCTTCTGGATCATCCTTAATGTCTAATTTAAAGATAAATTAGTAAATAAATTAGAACATTGAAATCTTATACGTCAACGGACACCTAAAAATATTTTTGACAATAAAACTTTAAAATTAGATACTTGTTGAACTACAAAGTGGCTCGTCAGCTAAGAAGGAATTTCTCATGAGATCCAAAACTTCTTTGTGCCTCTTCTCTTCATTAGGAATATCTTGAATAGAAAATTTAACAGTTTTCTTTGTACCATCCTTTAACCTTTCATATCCTTCAACAACTTTCCAAACGTTTAAGGGCCCAGGTGGACGTTCCCAAAGAGCCATCTATACTCATAAATAGTTAAAAATGAAATTATCCCAGTAATTATTGATGAATATAATTGCATTAATCAAAATAGAGACGATAAAAAAAAATTACTAATTCACAAACTCTAACTTTTAAATTGAATGAAGATGCAATCGTTTTACAACTTTTTCACTGCAGCACAAGATTTCTTACGCGCACGAGTATCTCGAATGCCTCTAGCCGAGTAGTAAACGCGGAAACTGCTAGTTTTCGCGTGAACAACGTTGCATTTATCTTTCTCCTACCAACTGTTGATTCGAATATCTCATAGACAATATTAGGTAATAAGCACGATAAGCCTGAAAACCAACGCAATGCACTAAGAGCGCATTTCCGTAATACAAGTACCACATTTTTATTAAAAATATTATAAAATAATATTTTTATAAATAAAGACACCAAGTAAGTAATTTCTTATTGCAAATTTATTATTATTGTATACAAACTATTAAAAACTCCTTTGCATTTGTTTAACATGTAATGTAATAAATATATGTAAATTATTCTATCTTAAATTATAATCTACGATTCAAATTCGGGGCACGCCACAAATGTACAAACAGCGGAGCGACCGTCGGTGCCGCACTTGCAAGCGTTACACCTGTCGTAGAAAGTCTTTCCGGCAGGGCATTTCTTTCCGTTGACGTATCCATCTAAAAATTTGAACAAAGTGAAATTAAATGAAATCTTCCTGTTTTAATGTACTAATATGTTTTATGAATGCAATCAAATTATTAAATACTAATTTTCTTACCGATGCGGAGTTTCTCTACTGGAGGGCAACCCATCAAAGTGCAAGCAGCTGATTTGCCATTGGGGCCGCATTTGCATCTGTTACATTTGTCATAGAACACCTGTCCTGGAGAACATTCGCCAACTTCCTCGAAGTTGTCTAGAACATTAGTTATTTCGTTAAAAACTTTTATTATACTTAAAGCTTTCAAATGCGGATGCAACGTTTAAAGAATAATTACCAATGTGTGGGTAAGAAGGTCGAGTCGGGACTCGAGTTGGGCAAACAGCGAGAGTGCACATGGCAGAGACGCCATCGTCGTTGCAGATGCAAGAGTTGCAGTTGTCGAGGAAATGTTTAGCTGGGCATTTGTCTCCTTGTTTGTAATTGTCTAAAAGTATCAATAATAAAATTTAGCTGACCGGCAGAAACGATTGAAAAAGATCATGCAAAGGAGATGTTTACTAAACGTATATGTAAAGAATCCACTTACAGATTTTTGGTACTTCGCTTTGTTCAGCTGCAACAGATCTGCGAGCGCGGCTATTGGCGCATTTCATGAGAGTACAAACGGCTGAGTCGCCATTGGCACCGCAGAGGCAGGCGTTGCACTCATTGTAGAAAGTTTTACCAGCGACGCACTTCTGTCCCTGTTGGTATCCGTCTGAAATGTTTAGAAATAATGAGGCAATTGTTTCTATAAATCGATTCGACCTTTGACTCTTTGTTTATAATTATTACCGAGGCGTGGGTGGACTTGGGATTCGCATGCCATCAAGGTGCAGGCAGCGGCCTTGCCGTCGGGGTTGCAATGGCAAATGTTGCACACATCAAGGAAAGATTCATTGGGATTGCACTGGCCAGTTAAGCCGAAAAGGTCTGAAATATTTATTATTTTATTACTTGAATTTCATCAAATCCTCCGTATTTCTTATATACCTACCATTGCGAGGAAGTTGATCTTTAGTTTCGCGTTTCTCGCGGCTGTTAGGGCACAGCATTAAACTGCAGGCTGCTGACTTGCCGTCCGCTAAGCAAAAGCAGAGATTGCAATCGTCATAAAAGTCTTTGGCTGGACAGGCGTCGCCTTCTGTGTAATTGTCTGTGAAATAAAGTTCGCTATTGTAATACTTTGCTGATTTAAATACTATTAAGAATATTTTAGATATACTTACAAACTACGGGTAATCCATCTTCTGTTAACAAAGAGAAAAAATTTAATTAGTGATATGTTCAGTGGGAAATAAAAAATAATAAGTAGAAAATTATAAATTATAAAAAGTCTTTCATTTTTTTATAATAGCATTTTCTTATTTCAATTTTGATAAATTTCAAATAGTAGCATTTTTCACTTTATAAGTATTACTGTACTTACTGGCAACTTCAATTGGTACGGCTGAAACAACCGACACCACAAATAATGCAGAAACAGCAAGTACAAAGGTACACATGATGATAATTGTTTTCTAATTGCCTGTTCTCGGCTAATTACAAATCTGCCGATCGTTTCTCGATTTATATACTAAATTGAGTCTATATTTCAAAAGGTTTTTAACAATAGAATATTATCTTATGAATTTTCAATGAGTATATTGAAAATTATGACTATTAAGATTCAAAACATACTTTACTGTTTAAAATTATGTAAGTGAAATGGGTAAGATTGGCTTGATAAATAATTAGTGGTTGGTAGAAAAAACAAAAATTCTTCGATTTAAGGAATTATTTTTTGCCAAACTCCCTTTTCTTATTCTAATTACTCGGTCAATAATGATAATGTCTTCCATAATTAAATTTAAATCGGCTTTGTGCTTTGGACTCATAATTATTCACTATTGTACTTTTGACTTTCCAATAAGCAAGTTATGTAAACTTCGTTATTTAACTTGAGATAAGGAAAAATATCAGAAGAATCAAAGCTGAGTTATGTAATCCCAAATAATATCGCACTTTAATTGTTTAATAGCTTTGAAATTTCACTTGCTGGCGCTCGTTCGATATAACGGACGTTTTATTTTAAAGGTAAGATCGTATTCATATTAATCCTATCCTATCCTATCCTATCCTATCCTTCCTTTTCTTTTTTCTATTAAATTAAAGTGCTTCCCTTAATAACATCATAAATTTTAATGATGTTACGTTTTTTTTCCTGCAAGCACAGATCATCCTCCGGCTTCTCTTATCACCTTTTGAAAAAAGCAATTTTTCCTTCGACTTAAATAAAAAAAAATGACAAATAAATTATCATCGGTTTTTCTCATAAATTATAAAACTAAAATATATTAATAAAAAAAATTGTATACATGTAATGTTTGTAACAAAAAGCACCCTATCCAATCATCTTTCAAAAGAATCCAACAACCAACCGATTGAGCGTTAGCGAGGGAGGAATCGCTACTAGTTTATTAATTAAAAATCCTATAAATTGTCGAATATTGAAAGATGGGACGTCATTAAAATTTGTTAAGTTATTAAAGGAAGCACTTTAATTTAATAGAGTCTATCATTTATTATTATTATTTATCTAGTTCCAACGCATGTTCCTGCACAACGGTGGATGGGGCATATAATCTCATCGAGCCGAGTCTGTGCCAAAAGCATGCGAAAAACAAAATCGTCCTGCTAAAACATCCGTTTAAAAAGGATAAAAACAGTAATTGGTTTAAATCGGGAATCTTAATATTAGAAATTTTTCGATAGAAACTGATTATATAATATTAAAAAAGATTAAAATGGATTTATGATTTTTTATCTAATTTTTTATTTGAAATTTTGACTAATTAATCGGCGTCTTGCCTGATCCGTTGATTTATTATTAATAAAGCTGAGTTTAATCCGCTCATACAATAGCAGCAATACCCAATGCTTTTAGCAGTATACTGGCTGTAGGTTCGGTAAATAAAAGGGGTCGTGCGATAGACTAACCTACTATAGGCGTATGTATTTTGATCTGCTAAATACGAATATGACCTGTTTTTTGATCCATCCATTTGGTTTAACGAAAAGTGTTTATATAGATCTTAAATAATAAAATTTTAATTTAAAAAATTGACTAATACGAACTTTTATGTATCAACGCACGTGTAAAAAAATTAGGCTTAAGCTAGTCATAATCAACCATAGACAATGTAGGCCCAGGATTGGACATTCATAGTCTAAGTATAATTTATGCATAGTCTATACACAGTCTATATATAATTTATGCATAAATTATGATCAATTTAAACGGCATTTCTAGTTGAACGTAGCTTTGCTGCGTTTCACGCCGCCGCGAAAAAATGTAACAACTCAAGTAAATATGAGCTCCTCTGATAGTATCTCTAGTGCTTAGTTGATTATGATTAGTCTAAGCCTGATTTTTTTACACGGGCGCAAAGAAAATTAAAGTATAAATACTTAATTAGAAATTAAATTTATTTATAATAAATTTTGTTGTAGTTTCCGAAGAGGATCTCCAATGATATCGAAACGTTGTTCTAATTAATTATTTAGATTAACATATTTGTCATTAATATCAAAATTCTTCATAAAAACATTAAAGTATCTTTGTTAAAAATCACGACTCTGCATAACACTTAATATTCAGGATTTATTAAAAAACTAATACAAAGTACAAATGCATATTATATACTTAAAATGGTAGCTGCATTGACGTTTTACATTGCACAATCAACTTTTAGTCTTAAAAACTAATTAATATCATCCTCGAATCAGTCGCTGCACAACCACTCATACGCTTTTTAAAACTAATTTTCGAATTATCTTAATAGACCATAGAGTCAATTACATTGTATAAAAAAGGTTGTTTTGAGCATCAATCGTACAATTTTTTAATCATGATCTTCATGTCGGGTGCTTCGATATCCGGATAGACTGGAGTACCGTCTTTATTTTTCAAATTTGCGTAATACTGAGTGTGCGCGACTTTGAAACCCGCGCGTTCCGCCAGAATCTGCGCTGCCGGTGATGTGAAAGTCGAAGAAGTTGCCTTGATGCCGTAATACCGTCCAATATCAGTCCTAAAATGTTAGATGATTATTTTTATAAAAGATCCACAAGAAAATTGTAAGATGAACAATAATATTGATTTAATTGTAATACATAAAATGATAATCGATAATGATAATAATAATATAATTTTATTCTTTACATGGAAAATGAAAATAAAATGTATCACAAACAACAATGCAGGAATTTTATTTATAATATATATATATATAATATAAATGAATAAAACATAAATCTGTTCATTTTATTAATGTTTGTCGTTTTTAGTCTATGCACAGTAATATGGTATAAAATGAATTCAATAATTCGTGTATCTTACCTAACTTCGAGAAGACGTTGTCCAAGTTTTTGCCCACGGTAAGCAGGTGCGACACTTAAGCCTGTGGCATATATGTATTTGTCCACTCCGAAAATCTTGCAAACATCCGCTTTAAGGGATAGTTCGTAATAAATTTTGAACAAACGAATCATTAACGGCGAAGAAAACTTTTTCTGTAACAGGTGAAAATTTTATATTTACTTTGCATTCATGATAGTAATATTATTTTAAGTCAGGATGAAATCATGTTTATATTCTTTATCATACATCATTACTTACAAGGACAGTATACGACATTTGGGTAATGGATTTTTCTGTAACTTTGGGATATGTTTTCTAATGTTAAAATATGAAGGAAGCCGCGTCCG
>UCOM01002474.1:0-25883 GCA_900474385.1 Ormyrus pomaceus | reverse complement strand
CATTTTAAAAGATAAAATATCATTACACTGAAATATTCATGAGCAAACATATTTAATTATTTGATAATGACAAAAAATAATAGCAATTTGTCGTTTTCAACTACAAAACAAGCTAAGAATTGGCTAAAAACTGATTAACGTTTCTACCAGGGTATGCTAACTAACAATTATAATGAACTTTATAAAAAGCTTCATGTTTCCAATTATAAAATATAATAAAATTAGATATTATTCAACGCACAATAAAATATCTTGCTTTAATTACTTTCACGAACTGACTTTAATTAATTGGAGTTTTTGTATCCAAAGTTACATAACAAAATAAAATTTTAAGATTAAAGTAATACAATACAAAAGACTAATTTATGCAGTACAAAGTATAAATATATATTTATACGTGTTATAACTAATGACACTTTCCAAAAAAATACAAAAAAATAATTGAATCAAATTTATTAATCTAAAATAATCAACAATAAAATAAAAGACAAAAGAAAGTGAAAAAATCACAAGGCAACACAAACGATAAAAGACTCCATCCATCGTCTTCAGAAAATGTCAAGAAGTTATTTAAAATCTCTCTTCCAGAACTCCCAACTTCCCGCATTACAAAAACGACCCGGTCCCCGATCCAAAGTCCTCAGCACCGAGATCGATTCGATCCTCGAAACCGTCGGTGAAAACCCATGAATCTTCCTCGGCGTCCGCGACGAGCCTCCGCCATAAATCCCGACTTTATATTCGCAATCAGCGGGCTCCCCTCGCGGCGAAGATTTTCGGAAAACGGCGCTTCGGCAAAGACGGCCAGAGGTGTTCCCGGGAGCAGTGCCGGCAACCCTTTAAAGGAGGGCCCCGGGAGCGTCGTTACTTCCTCGGGGCGCCTCCTTTTTTCGCGGGTTATCTTGCGGGAAATTACGGGGGTTCGGGCGTGATTGAAAGCTGGCTCGTAAATCGACGGTTTTATTGGCATTGTTGGACGCGCTGCTTCTTTCGAGGCGTTTTTAGGGGGTGTTATTTTTCTCGGGAAAGAGAGCGGAATTTTGAGCTATTTGTTTGATGCGGTATGATGAAGAGAGTCGCGGGAAATATATTGATTGGTTCCTTTGCAGTGAATGTATAAGAGCATGACGTAAATTTAATAAAAAAATATTATTTTAGTCAATTTACATTGAAGTTGTTAAGCGAGGTAATAAATAATTCAAAATAAAAATAATTTTTAATACAATTTTTAAATTAATACTCATTGTGTGTACATTTATCTAATTTTTTACAGACACTAATTAACAATAAAAACATAAAAAATTTTATCCGACAATAAACCCTTTCATAGTTACATCGCAGTTCTTAATTATAAAAATTTTTATTCTCGGAAATTCATACGTAGAAAAACATAACGAACAGAAGGTAGATTTTTAAAATGTTTGTTTTCAAGTAAAGCAAAAACCTCTTTCTGAAATAAAAACGAACGAGTACGTGTAACTAAATGTACATTTTGAACAAGACCGTAAATTGCACGCCTTTCCGAGAAATAATTAACCCTCGAACTAAACGAAAACCTTTCGTAAAAAAAACAGCAGCAAAAGAAAAAACTCCGTAATATCGAAGAAATCGCGAACAATCCCCCAATATCCCAGCAATATTCCTTCAACATTCGTTTCTCCCCCTCAAAACCGAGAATCCAATTCCGAGAACGATATATACCGTATACCGCTTGACCGCAACACGCACCTCTCTCCCAGAAAAATGCAGCCCCCCTTGCCGCTCGGGAGGTACAATCCCCGGTGACCCAGATATATGACCCCGCCGACCGTTTATCGTTGCAGATCAAGGCGTACGAGAAGCTCGAGTGCCCGGAGGAGCGGCGGAAGCTGGCCCGAGAGATCTACGACAATTACATCATGAAGGAGCTGCTGGCGCAGACGCACGTGAGTCATATCCCTCTCTTCGTTAAAGCCCGCGGATTTGTTGAATCTTAATGAACGCGCGTTTCTCTCGCTCTATGGGCTCTGGCCGGGGTTCCGGCGCTTTCTTATTTATTTCAATTGGACGCGGGCTTGAAGGGGAGTGCCTGAAAATAAACTGGGCAATGAGAATGGGTTGGCAATGTGCTTTTGGCAAATACGTTGAATTTCTGACGGGGTCTTTGATTTTTCTTTGATATAACCTGCAAGTTGTACCGATTGATGAATTTATATTCAGTGAAAAATTTTCTGACAAAACTTGGTCATTGGCCTGAACGTTAGAAATTCACCAATTATAGTGCAATCTGCAGTTTATGCCAAAGCCAAAATCTGCAATGTCTTATTTCACCTTGAGGAGGATATTATTAATACTCAGTTTTTTTAAAAGGGATAATAGACTTACGAGTGCAAACCCCCTTAAAAGGGGGAATTCTCTCCCCCGCCGCCGTTCGAAAGCTGCGGCGAGAGCGCTTTTTTTAAAGTCTGCTTTCTCCTTTCTTTTGCAGGAATATTCACCGGACGCGGTGGCGCACGTACAGGACTATCTTGTAAAAAACGAGGTTCCTGTTAATTTGTTTGAGGTGAGTGAGGCGAGCTCCTGCTTCGTTAGCGTCTGGTTTTGCAGTGCTTTAAAGCGAGGAAATTTAGTGACATCCTTTAATCTTCGGAGAAGCTAACTGCTTGAATTTAATTGTAAAAGGATCAGGAGTGCGCGCAATTTAGAACTATTTATTCTTAACGTATGGCTTTTTTTTTAATCTCTCAAATTTTTATCAATTCTTTCATGTTCAAAAATTTTGTACGAGTTAACTCTTAAATGCCGGTAAGGAGGTTCGATGCAGAAAACAATTTATAAGAATTTATTAAATATTATATTGACAGTAATAAAAATGCATACTTGTATTATATGCAATTTTAGTTGCGCGTTATATAAATTTTAGAACAAAAGACGGTAACATTTCTCATAACGCAAGCATTTCCATCCATTGCTATATAAAATACAGCAATTTTTAATACCTCTTTCGTTTTACCTAAATTATATTACACGCGAGAATCATTGTTCACCCACCCTAAAATACTTTAATATAATGACCGCACCTTCGCCAAAGTTCTATCTCGCTAATGGCTTCCTAATATAACGTCAGAAGCTTAACGTTCCTGGCATATATCAATTATAGCTTCTTAAAGACGATGAAACTTTTGTCGGAAAATTATATTAGTCATTTATACTATTCTTAAGCCGCCTTGAACGTTATAATCCGCCCGAACTGGGTAATAGCGATGCATTAGAAGTACTTAGAATGACTAATGCTCGTGTCGATAAACAGTTTATCGCATCTTACGAAATTTCCTTCCTCTTGAGATTCAACGTTTTCGGTTCTCGGTATTGATCGGACTCCAGCTTCTCAAAGTGATAATTCTGCGGAATCGCAATTGAAAGCGGGGCCTTCGGATAAAATTGACTTTGAAAGGATATTTTAATTGATTTTGTTTTAATTACTCCTTTTTCTTTCTTTATTCCTTGGATAAAAAATTTTGGTTATTAAAAGCACGAGTTTTCTACGATAATTTAAAATTACTCCGTACATTTGAGAATTTATCGTAATAAAGATTGCCAAGCATACTTCGAGGTAAAAACCCTTCGCCGCAGAAAGTAATAAAACCTTTGATTTGCAGCCGTACATCGAGGAGATTTTCAATCACTTAAGGGGCGAGCCTTTCAAAAAGTTCCTCGAGAGGTAAGTTTTTCGAACCTTTTAATACAGCTCCCAAAGTTGCTCGCTCTATTTCGCTTCTTCGTCTCGAGAGCCGAATAATTCGTCTGCTCCCTTCGGGCGCGGATTTAAAACCCCGACCAATATAATTCCCGTCCAACAAATCGATTCGCTCCTCAGTTATTTGCGCGCATCTCGTCGAAAATGCCAAAACGGCCGTCCGCGCAGAGCGACGGGAGAAAATAAATGTCGTCGAAATCAATTATCGCGATGGAACGGGGAGTATTAAAAGCCCGAGAGGAGAGACGGTTACTTTCGAAGGAGCGCAATCGAGAAAAAGAAGTTTTCTCCGGGAGAAAACAAAAACTCCCAGCGCACAGCTCGAGGAGAAGTTTTTAATCAATTTACAACTTTATTTCAGTGACAAGTACACCCGCTTCTGTCAGTGGAAGAACCTCGAACTCAATATACAAGTAAGAATCCAGACCTGATCCATATACTTTGCGTCGCTTTAAGTGGAGCGTTTCGAAAGTGTAAAAATTACTTTCTCAAAACTATAATGATGGAATTCGAAATTAAAATTGTTTTAACGCTTCGAGATTAGATTGGTTTTATTGCAACTTATTAGTTTTTTTACCAAAAACGGGATCAATAAACAATTTTTTCAAATGAAGCATTCGATTACGGCTTCGAGAATAAACTGTTCTGCAGTTTGGTATAAACTTTAATTCCATCTTTAAAGGGAGACATCTCCATTATCCCGGCAAATTTGCATGAAAATTGGTTTCTTCGGGATTTTTTGGGTCACTGACTTTAACTTCAAATTCGAATTTAAAACTATTCAAAATGGCATGCTCAAGGTGAACTGGAGTGAATTTCTCCGTACTTTCGGCTCTTACAAATCCAGAACTACTTATACGAATTAATTTAAAATCGAAGCTTTGAAGGTTCTATTTGCTGCCGTTAACGAAGCTTAATAATCTCTTTCTGACGCGAAATTGTTGAGATTAGTTTTCTTGATAAATCAGATTATCATTAGAATGAAGTTCATGAATGGTAATTAATTGTTGTGAAGTATAAACAAGATTACAACGAGTGCTTTGTACACTTTGAAGCAACTATTACGTACAAATTCAAGAGTCTCAAAAAGTTTGTTGATAAGCTTTCCTCGCTGTAATTAATTACGTAAAACACCTTTGCTCAAGTTTACATTGTATTTAATGAAGTTCTGTCAGTGAACTAAGTTTTAAAAGATATTAAAGTACGGAATGACGCCTTTAAAATGTATAAAATTATTTTCAAAAATAATCCATTTGCATTTAAAGAATTTAAAAGGTATTACAAAGCTTCGGATCGAAATAAAAAAGGATTAACGAATCGTAAACGCTTCTTTCGCTCAATGCATTTAATTAATAAAATTAATGATTTCCTGTAATCTTCTTTACTACAGTCGACTCATCCATAAAATTGTTTTCACGCAAAGAGTGTATTTATTTAAAAATAATTAAAATTCAAATTAATATGTAAATATTTATTAAAATTAAAATTAAATTTAAATGAATACATGTATAATATTAAACTGGTATTGCCCTCAACGTTCAATAACTTTCATTTCTGCTATTAAAAATGTTGCGGTCACTTTTATTGACATTTCGTTTTTAATATCCATTAAACCGTTTCTCGAAGGTAGAATAAAAAGAAACAAAGCAATTGTAACCTTGGCAAAGTTCTGCCGGTTAATCTTGAAAAGTATAAAAGCCAAATTTTAAATTTTAATTGGAAAACTCCGCTAAAATTTATTCTCGCGGTATTTTTGAAATTTAATATTTACTACTTTTAGAATTCTAAGAATTTCTCCCTAATTGGATACTTTTTTTAAACCTCGGAAAACAATTCCAGAAAAGATGAAATTTCAATACAAGCAATAATCTATTTGTCCCAACCACCAAGAATAAAGTACAGCGCCCAAACAAAAAACAACACTCTCCCATTCGAAGCTCTCGACCGACAATTGAATCCACCCACCCACCAACTCTCTCTCTTTCTCTCTTTTCCAGCTGACGATGAACGACTTCAGCGTGCACCGGATAATCGGCCGGGGCGGCTTCGGCGAGGTCTACGGCTGCCGGAAAGCCGACACAGGGAAGATGTACGCGATGAAGTGCCTCGACAAGAAGCGCATCAAGATGAAGCAGGGCGAGACCCTCGCGCTCAACGAGAGGATAATGCTCTCGCTAGTCAGTACGGGGGTGAGTAGACCCGAGCGCCGAGAGGAGCCCGCCGATGTCTTTCGACGATTCTGCCAAGGCCTTCTTTTGCTTTTTGCTTTTGCGCGGCCGGTGCTTTTTTTATCGTCTTGGGAGATTTGTTGGCGCGAGCAAATGAGGATGAGGAGAGTTTTCGGTGGTGAATTTAATTGAGCGTTCAAATTCGGAAAGTAAACAGTTTGTGAAGATTGTAAAGTAGTGGAGAAGTATAAGAATATTGGCAGCTTTTTTAACTCATTTACGAAAATTTAATACATGCTTTTTCTTATGAAATCATCGATAAATAAAATATAGCTTCGTAATGTCGATACATCGCATTTGCTCAATAACATTTGCGCAGCAACTCACGTTAGCTTCGTTCAAGTCTCTAATTACTTCTGTATTAGAGTAATTTTTTATTTCAGTTCTTTTTTATAGCATAACAGATTATTACCATCGTCAAATCAAGCAAACTCTGCAGATGAGGCGGTTAGTAATTTTTTTTATTTTTTTTTTTTTTTTTAAGTTCAAGTGTCCCCGGGTCACCATAAAAATGTAAAATACTGCGTATTTTTACTGCTGCAACGCCTAAATTAAGCTTTTTAATGGCATTCCATATAAATCTACTCTGTTTACGTAATTTCTTCCGTTTTATTAAGATTGTCTTTTTTGAGTTAAAATTTGTCTTACCAGAACAATAGAGTCAGTGCTATTGTTTGGAATTTTGGATTCGAGCTATTTTTAACTGATGCTTATACGAGAACGTTTTAAAATATTGCTGTGTTTGAAAGCAAAGCAGGCAACAAATCTTTGTTGTAAAATTCTTAACAATAGAAAGTAGAGAACTAAAATTACAATTTGTTGAATCACAAAACACATTGGGAATGGAATGCTTTTAAAAAGACACATATACCATGTCATATTATTGTAAATTTAAACTTTTGTACATACACTTCCCACCGATAAATTAATCATTAATTAAATTATTCATTCAACTTCTACTCCAATACTTTAACATCGGGTTCCCAAAGGAACTCATTTTAACTTCCTTGACCATCAACCCAGCCTGTCCCGAGCTTGCGACACCCTTGTAAATACCTCCCTCAGCAATTAGTCAGCCGTACGCAAATTCGTTAAACAGCCGTCTCTTCCATCCAGGTGGACTGTCCGTTCATCGTCTGCATGACGTACGCATTCCACACGCAGGACAAGCTGTGCTTCATCCTGGACCTGATGAACGGCGGCGACCTGCACTACCACCTCAGCCAGCACGGCGTCTTCAACGAGCCGGAGATGAAGTTCTACGCGGCGGAGGTGATACTCGGCCTCGAGCACATGCACCGGCGGTACATCGTCTACAGGGACCTCAAGCCCGCCAACATCCTCCTCGACGAGCACGGACACGTCAGGATATCGGACCTCGGGCTCGCCTGCGACTTCTCCAAGAAGAAGCCCCATGCCAGTGTGTCAGTGTCGCTTGAATTTCGTTTGATTCACCGAGTGGAAATTAATAGTCGTTTTCTGTTAACTGTTATTCAATGCGAATTTAACAATGCTTAGGTAAATTAAAAAAATTTCAAATGCAGAAAATGCAGTTGGTTATAGTTAACAGAAAATGTAGTAGTGTATCAGTCAGTTTTCACGCAAAATAAATACCAATGCGAACGATCGGTATTATTAGCCACCGCTCAACACTAACGCGCAATAAAATGTAATATTCGAATTTGCAGCGGAACACACGGCTACATGGCGCCGGAGGTGCTGTCGAAGGGCACGGCGTACGACTCGAGCGCCGACTGGTTCTCGTTCGGCTGCATGCTGTTCAAGCTGCTCAAGGGCCACAGTCCGTTCCGGCAGCACAAGACCAAGGACAAGCACGAGATTGACCGCATGACGCTCACGACGGTGAGTCTTGACGGAGAGGTTGAGAAAGTGTTGGCTGACTGTTTCATGGTCTTTTTGGCAGGCACGGCAGAGTGACGCGTATAGTTTTTAAAAAGTTACTTGGATTTCTGATGTTTTTAATTCGTTGTTTATGCGAACGTTGTTGTATTAGTGGTCGTTTTTTCGAGGACGTCGATCCGAGAGTGAACCTTTTATGAAACATCGTGACAATAAGAGGAACATTTATTTATCTATTTAAACTACCTGTAGATTCAATAAAATTTATTATTTTTCGTTTCTAGACTTTTTGTATTCGTGAAAATATGAAATCTGGAAATGAAAAATACGAACGCTTTTAAAATAAAATGGAAATCACAAAGTGATATTTTTTTAGACAATTGTATTTTTCTATTGTTCGTCCAATACTCGTAATCAGTATAATTTCATTAATGTTCTAAATGCTTTCACGGAATTCACAAATCTAACTCACCACCTAAATAAAATCAAACAAAAACAACTTTATCGGAATCTAATAGCGTTAAACTCCTTTCGAAATATCTCAGCTTTTATTTAAGTTGCATAAAAAATTTATTGAAAAAGTATACGATCTGAAACGCGAGTAAAAGCATAATGCTACTTAAGACCTCGTTTCCAATGATTCCTACTCGTAAACAGGAATATATCCCGATACGTTGCCTTTAATATCTGCTTACCTTTATCTAAACGTACACAGATTTACGTCTTCTGTACCAATATATTCGAACGTCCTTTCTTTGTCGCACTGCTTCGCTGTCTTAAACGACATAGAAGGGAAGTACTGTTTCTCGAAGCGTTAGATGCAATGACGCGTGAGGAATTATCAGTGTTTATGAGTTACGTAAAAAGCGTTGCGTTCGGTTTATTTCTTTTTTTTATTTATTTTAGATATCGCGTAAAAGCAAAAAAAGACAGATTTTAATCGAGGTAATGTTTTGATTATTGTAACGTGATTGTCGTTTTACTTTGAAACGGAAATTCTGTGTTGTAAATTTTAACGACGGAGAATGCATTATTATTTGAAATCGTTCGATTTAATAGTTAAAGCAAATTAAAATATTTTAATAATCTATTTATTCGCGAATATTTTTAATCTCTCCGTTAATATTCTTTTGTATTGAAAAAATGAGGATTTAAATGCTCTTAAAAACAAATTTCATATAATATATATATGTATAATTTCGAATTTTAAATTTCTAAAAAAATGTTAGTATTTAATTTGAAACAAATTTAAAAACTAAAAGGTGTTAAAAATAAAAGAAAAATTACGACTACCCAACGTATAACTTAGAATTCTCTCAAATTACAGAACGTAGACCTGCCCGAGTCGTTCTCCCGGGAGTTGCGTTCTCTCCTCGAGGGTCTGCTGCAGCGCGACATCAACAACAGGCTAGGCTGTCGGGGTGGCGGAGCGGACGAGCTGAAGGAACATCCGTTCTTCGCGGGCATCGACTGGCAGCAGGTCTACCTGCAAAAGTACACGCCGCCGCTGATCCCGCCCAAAGGCGAGGTAAACGCCGCCGACGCCTTCGACATTGGCTCCTTCGACGAGGAGGACACCAAGGGCATCAAGCTCACCGACGCCGATCAGGATCTGTACAAGAACTTCCCCCTCGTCATTTCGGAGAGATGGCAGGCTGAGGTCGCCGAGACCGTCTTCGAGACGATTAATAACGAGGCCGATAAGGTGAGCTGGGGGACCTTTTTGTTTGTTGGAAAAGACTGGCGGTATTTTTGGGCAGTTACAGCAACGTTGCTCACTAATTTTTTGGAGGATTTTAAGATAATATTATGTTATTTTTGCTCAAGATTTAGACGCGTAGTGTAACCTGTTCGATAGAGAAATAGTGTTGTATGTAAATTTTATGTACAATTTGTGTATTTTTGTTAGTAGTTATACGAACAAAATTTGTATATACATTTATTGTAAAGTACAAAAAATGAATGTACGGCTTTTAAGTTATTTTTTATTAAGTAACTTGCTTGAAGTAAAGCAGAGAGAAAAGCGGGGCAATTTGAAAATTCGTTTAATGTAGTTTTATTTCATAAAAAAATAAAGCTAAGTAATCAAAGAGATGGCTTGAATTTAACTGAAACTTTCTTTTAATATTGCAGTATTACACGCAAAAAGAGAAAATTATTTTATTACAATTTTTAAGAGTGAATTTCTGAGCTTTAAATGTTTATTAGAATTTCTTTTTTTTCGTTTACAAAAAAATTAATTCTGAATGTCATAAACTTTTAGGTGTATTAAGGCTTTTTATATAAAAAGCCCTTTAAAATTAAAAAGGGATTTCGTTAATAAATACGCTTTCTACAATTTTTAAATAATGTTGATATTTCTTCAAAGTCTTTTCCAAAACATTCAAAGGTAAAAGTATCTCTCAACAATTAAAAATTAGTCTTTTAAAAAGTAGTTTCAAAAATCAAATAGAAAAATAATATATTTTCATCCTATTAATTAAAATCTATATACTTTTTACTTCAAATTCACCTATTCGGAACGTACAAATTTCCCATCATTTTGCGTAAAACAAAAAAATTAAACGGCCCAATGATAACGTAAAAGCGCGTTTCTAAAATTTGAAACGATGTAATAAAACGTGGAATATTGAGTATCGTATAATACCTGCAACAGTAACCTCCGCGCGACATTAAAATTTTCAAAAAGCCTTTCCAGATCAGAAAAATGGGTATCGAACAAAGCAGCGCTATAAAATTTAATTAAAAATGGTAGCGGCGTCGAGCCGAGAGACAAGCTTAATGGCATAAATCAATAATTATTGTACGGGTAGAACAATGCCCACAGGTATTGTCACTTTTTATACCTCTATGAGACCTCTAACGGTAAAAGCATTTGCGTTGAGAGCAATTTCAAATACTTGTCGGGAATGAAATGTGTATAAAAGTTATAAAATTAGAGGAATTAATTTTTTGAAGAATTAACATTTTGGTAGTGTTTTGTTTTTTTAAGTTTTATTTGAATTTCTTTAGGAATTCGTTAAATGCATTATTTAAAAAGTATTTAATGCAATAAAATATTGATGAAAAATAATAAGGATATAATGTAACGGTTATTGACTTACTGTTGAAATACGTGAAGGAGGCTAGAGGAAGCCTAGGCGTTTCGTCTCAGGGTTGTCCACCAAGACTCGTCAGTGGGTCTGACGATAGACAACCTTTGCCCCAGACGCCATGAGTACCCTTTGAACCCGGATACATATATCCAGTTGCCTCGACTGGTCTGCTAGCGAACGCGACAAAACCCGCGCTACGCAACCTATAAGCGACCAGTCGGGCGGGCACCCAAAGGCACCCAGGCTCATCCCACTCCCCAAGGCTTTCCTCCAACGCTCCTACCAAAAATGCTACAAACGTGATATTGAAGTTCCAATGTAATGCTTGATCGCCTTTTTATTTTTCGGGGACACTGCCAGTTTTTTTTCTTATAGGCGAGAATGCCAAATATGATTTTCGAAAAAATTGTAATTTAAATTTACAATAGAACTGACACTTCACTTCCAGCAGTCCATAATTTTGTTGTAGAAACAATAATAATCTCAATTTTTTTGCATTAAAATTGAAACTAAACTCTTAAAAAAACATTTAATTTGAAATCTTCTTTAACCGACTAATAACTTTTTAATTACTTTCAGTTGGAAAACAAAAGGAAAGCGAAAAAAGTAAGATTCGAAGCGGACGAGAAAGGTAAATAGAATTCCCTTTCCAAAATGAAATTTCTAACAGTTAAGTGTTTACATTTGACATTGTTTGACCAAGGCTCGGACTGCATATTACACGGTTACATCAAGAAGCTTGGAGGGCCCTTTGCGAGCGCCTGGCAAACTCGGTACGCCAAACTCTATCCAAATCGATTAGAACTTCATCCGGAATCAGCCACGAAGCCCGAACTCGTCTTTTTGGATCAGGTGAGACGCCTCGTTAACTCCTCACGCTTCACTTAGTTATCCCCTGTCAACTTCGATTTTGGGGGATTCTTCTCGTTTTATTAGCAACTGTTTCGTGCGGAGTAATGGTGCATTATTTAAGTCCTTAGTTTTTGAATCGAGACACTTGACAGGCTTGTTTAATTACAAGGTCTTGTTAACTTTGTAGATTAAAATTCAATTTCACGTTTTAAGTAGATTTCAATCTGATAAATATAAATAGAGAAAAACGTTTTACGTACAATCACTTATTTATCGAATATATAAATCCATTTTGATAAGAAATTCATTTTCAGGTGGAAGAAGTCAGCAGCGACTTACAACTCGTTAAGGGCGAACAGTGCATTATCGTTCGAACGAGAGATGCCAAGATTGTATTAACAAATCCTGTAAGTAGTGTAGAAAATTATAGGAGGCTGTTTTTCTCAGGTGTCCTTGTATAAATTTTGCAACGTTTCAGCAATAATTTAAGACACTCAAACATGTCGATAAGTCGTCGAGTGATCATATTAAATATTAACAGTTTTTGACTGCTTGAGCGTAATCAATAATTCTACATTGTTGAATAAATCAGTCATCTGAGAATGACGTCAACTTTATCGATTTAAGTGACAAAAGCTTTAATATTTTCTTAATTAAAAAAATATTAACTTATTCAGTTAAATAATTCAGCGTACAGATATTTAAACGTTTTATTAAAATTGAAAAAAATTAATTTAAGCATAACATTTCTAACTGACTGTGTGTTTTAGAAAAATTACTGTACTTGTTAGTGACTCGAGGACTGTCTTTGAATTAGTGTAAAAATAACGCCAAATTATACTAAAATCTGCTAGAAATTTAATAATTAGCGAAATTGCTAAATTTATAACCAAAATTATTAAACCTGCAGCAAATTTTAGTACACTGTCCTCGAGTTACTGGCGAGTGTAGTAATTTTCTCTAAAACGCTTTTCTCCTTGTAGACAGATTCGAGTTTGTAACCGTAACACTCGCAGCACCACTTTTTCTATAATGTAAAATCAATCAAATGGTGCATACTTGTCCCATACTTAATAAATGCCAGGAACCGGTAACGCCAAAACTGTCATTTGCAAAACTGCATTTAGCATCTAAATCATTTATGTTTCAACGTCTGTAGAGGGACGAATGTTTTAATGTGTGAACGTCGACTGCGCACTATAATTTTTGGAAACCTTACCCTACTTCTTGTGACTGTTAATGGTCGCGTCGAGCTCGCATTTCTGTTTCTCCGTAAGGACGTTACCTAAGTAAATCAATAATGCGTTGTTCAAATTACAAAGTATTTGATTTTTCTGTCTAGTTACAATTTTTCAGTGAACAACGAACTTGTAAACAAAAATATTTTATATAATAACTCTATAGAAAAATGTAAATCTTAAAATAAACCGCGTAAAAAATTACATTTTTGGGGCTAAAAACAAACTTGAAAACCATAACTGCTTAATTTTGCACGACGAAAATTAATGACATAAATTTCCGTAGGACGAGATAAGCCTGAAGGAGTGGGCGATTTCGCTGCGCTCAGCGCACAAATCGTCAATGGAGATGCTGGGCAACATGGCGCGCAAAGCGGGCAAGATCTACGGCACGGAGCGCGACAGCGTGATACCGGCGACGCAGCGGTCGACGAACGGCAACTAGCCCGAAAGCGCACCGTCAGGAATCAGCCAACAAAACAAGTCCCACTGCCCCGCAGCAACAGCAGCAGCAAGGAAAGAGACGATACTTTTTTTATACCGCTACTACTGCTACTATTAAAGCAACCTCTCGGGAGAGCAGCAGCAGGAAGAGTAATCTCTCTCTCTCCCATCACATCTCTCTTTCTCCCTCTCTCTCTCTCTCTCTATGTATTTATCTCTAACGCGAGCAACCACGACGAAGACGATGACAAGGAATGCGTAGCTGTGCATCCCCCTTACCTTCTTTAAGCTCCCACCGCGGGTGACTCGGGACTTTATGACGCGGCTTTTTGGACAGAAGCTGCCAATCTCGCACACAACGTGCACGCATTGCCAAATTCTAGAGAAACTTATACTTATGCTCGTCGATGACAGCCAGTGTAGAGAACTTCCGTAACTTTAATCCCTAAGGGAGGATTGAGTACTCGCGATTAATGTTGCTTATGTTGTCTAAGGATAGTTCACACTCGACTATTGTCTTTGTACTATCGTAGGGTATGCCAAAAAGCCGACTGGCAGTAAAGATTTCTGATTGATTGACGGATTTTGAAAATTACGGATAGTCCGGTTCTGAGAAAAGAATTTTAGGCTTTTGATTGGATACTTAAAAAGTATTCGATATAAATTTCTTACGTGCACAGCATTTAATTTAATGGCTGTTTAATCAAATGAACGATAAGAAAATCACAATCAAAACAAAAAATAATTGTTAAACGAAAAAGGGTCCATGTATATATTGTAAGACTTTTTTTACTTTGCAGCAGTTATTTGTACTTTTAATGTTATGAAAGATTTAAAGGTCTGAAATATTTTTATTCTTCGCAAAAGAGCTTCAAATGAACAACCAATGTTAAGTACAAATTATACAAAAGAATATACAGCAAAAAACTCATTCAGATTCTGGTTATCCGAATTTTCAAAATCAAACTAGGAAAAAAATTAAAAAGTCCCGTACCTCTCACCTTAGTCCTCCACTCTTCATCTTCCTCGCGTTAAAAAAGTACCTCTCTTGAATAAGAACGAGGTATAAGCTGAAGGAGAAAGAAAAGAAAAAAGAAAAGAAAAAGCGTTACAATTTCATAATAATCTCTGCATCTCTCGGATGGAAACGGGTTAGCTTTTATTACAAGACCGACGACGAAAAAAAGACTCGCGATTCAAAAATAAAAAAAAAGAAATTAAACATAAACTTTTGTAACACAACGTTTGCTAAGTCTCTCTGTCTCTCTATCACTTGTATTTCAATTATCTCTATCTCACTTTAAATATCTTTCTCTCGTTTCTCCTTCAGGAAGAAATGCGAAGGAGTGCGTTAGAATTTAGAAACAGACACGGTGATGACGAAAAACGTCACGAGCGAGATGTGACGGGAACTGAAAATATCGTATTATAACGAAAGAAAATAAAGTGAAAGATGAAAATATAATAACGATGAAAATTCGTAGAGAGACAAACAAGTCCAATCTACTCGAGGTCGTAGACATATACCGTGAAAGGCGCAGTTTCTGATCAGTTAAAAGACATTTTTGGTCATGCATTTCCGTATAAAAAATTAAATATTAATTGATTATTTTACACATCAAATTTGCGTTTCTTGCTTTATTTAACAGTTATTTAAAGAGTTTTCTTATAAAAAAATATTACGTATCACCATTTGTATTAAAAAGCAATCAGACACCCCGTCCTTCACGGTATCATTATTATTATTATCGCTATTACATTATTATTATTTTTATTATTACGTATATGAAGGATCCAGATGCGTGAAAAATAACGGGCCCAGGTGGCTCGAAAAGTCTATGTAAAACAATAATAATGTTGTTCTTTCAAAATGTCGATCTTTGCAAGAACTCGTCTTTTTGCGATAATTGTGAATGTATGTATAGTATTGTACTTTTTGTTTTCCCTTATCCTTCTTTTTCGTTTTTTAGTCATTTTTATTCTAAAGAAGAAGCACGATTACTTCTTGGAAGATGTAGAAGTGTACGTTAGTCGTTGCAACGACAAAACTTTTCATCTGAATGTAATGAGAAAAAGTTTCGATTTTTTAACGTCTACTAGTAATGTAGATTGTATAATACGACTATATAAAAACAAAATGTTTTTAGTTATGAATATACATGAAATCATGGCAAAAGTGTTGAAGAGGAAAGGCCGATTTCACGATTAAAGTCAATTTACTAGAAATTTAGTTTAATCGTTCGAACATTATGAAAGGTATTATATATATGCAATGTATTTAATTTTATCAATTGTAAAGAATAGAATGTGTACGATTTTTTTCTGTATTTGTAATAGTTTTATTTAAAGAAAATATAAACCGACTTATAACACTCTGTAAATTTTAGGAAATTACTTATGTGAAAATTTGATTAAATAATTTTTGTTGATTCAATATTAAAAATAAATTAGATGTTATTTACTAATAATAGAAATGAATACTCTGGATTGAAGGAGCTCCGATAGTCATGACAGTGTTAAATTATTTTATAAATAAATTTTTGAATCGATTTTTATAATTTTTGTATTTTAATTTATTGTTTAAGAAACAGTGATGGTTTATTTTAATTTGTATAAATAAAGAAAAATAATTAATGGACTTGGCGAGCTATGAAAATTTCATCGCCACAATCTTTGTAAAAAATATATTTTATAATGTAATGACTTTCGAGTCAAAGAATGTATTATATTAGTTCGTTTTGTCAAGTAATTGTGTTACTTTTAACACAAAATTATTATAAAGCTTTGAAAATTTGTGTTATGTAACATGATAACATTGTGTTATTTTGAATAAAATATTTATTGACTGTAATATCAATGAGTTAAGTTATATAATGTATAATATTAAAATAATTAACGGACATCAAAAATATTTATCTTGATATTTTAAATTTAATGGAATAACCAAAAAAGTTGGAAAATTGTTCTTCATTGTTTTTAATACTACTTTTATAACTGTTACTAATTTGTGATTAATTAATTGGATCTTTAATAATTTATCGTACATTCACAATTCATCAAAATAATTAATAATAAAAAAGCAAAGATCGAAGGATTTTGAAATGTATCAAAAAAATTTTTAATTCAATCCGCAAGTAATTACTTACGTTTTTATATAAATTTCGTACAAATATTTTTAAAAAACAATAAAACAAATAAAAACCATGTATGAAGCGCGAATAATTGCATGACATTGTCGGTAATGTAGAATGAATCAACTAAACCTATCCATAATTGCACTATTTTATATGTTGTTAAAAATCAACTAAATTGTCTTTCCTCTATCGTACAAACTGTGCAAACAATCAACTCTGCAGCAAAATTTAACGATTTAATTATTACTCTATAGGTCGAAAATTTAAGTAAGAAACAAAGAGTCCCTTACTTTTTCCTCTAAAAAAAAAGTAAGAATATTTCAACGACGAATAGCGTCGAAAGCTGTATAGGAAATAGCGAAATATAATCGCTCTACGGGTATACATTTTAAGACAGCTTTGTTTTTTAATATGTTTTATTAGAATTTTGTTTAATATCCATTTATGTCTCTGTTTCCTTTATGATTTCAATTTATTTTTATCATTATACTTGAAATAATTAAACTTTGATTTTCAAACCTTGTGTTGACAAAATCACATTTATCTCTACAAAACCAAAATATCACGACTCTTGGATATCTATTAAATATAATGACTTTGAGCAATTTTCTGTTCAAAAATAAACTTTTCTACGTGATTCAATCTACAATTATGTTAAATTGTGTAAATTTGTACTTTTAGCTCTGTGTGCAATTTTCGTAAATCTAGCGATGAAAATTATGAAAAATGACAAAGTAAAATTGACGATGTCGGACAAAAGATTACTTATTGATATATTTTAATTTGATTCTATAAAGTTTTGTTGAGCAACTAATATAAACTGTAGAATAAGAATACTTTAGAATCTTCCGAAGAATCGTAGATTTTCTATTGTCATAGTCAATTAGCTTCTACAGATTTCTTATTTAAACGTACTTCTAAAGTAAAGATACTAGAAAATTTTCTAGAAATTTTGGTAAATCAATATGAACTTCTAGCTTTTGGATTACTTAAAAACTTGTAGTAAAAGATGAAAGAAAATATATAAAAAAACATTGATTGTTATATAAACGTTTGTAGCTATTAAAGAATTTTCTATCTCGATAGTAATATTTGAAGAAAATATATGGAAAATGTATAAAATTGTTAGAAATATCTATTAATATATATTTGAACTAGAGAACATAACTTTATAAGAACCTTCCATTTCCCTTTTCAATTTTCATTTTGTTATCGGTTTCACCACCGACTAATCAAAAGTTTCTGTTAATACCGTAACGCTAATCTTTTTTCTGACATCGATTTATGAACAATGAAACCAAATCGAAGCAGTCACTTCGACAAGTAACGACAAACCAAAACGACGATGTACTAAAAACCTCAACAATCAGTAGTTCATCGAGAAAGTCGTCAAGTAACTTTATTAGCCAAATCTACTGTGGTATCTGTTCAGAAACTACAAAAGAGAGAGAGAAGCGAAACTCGGCATCGCAGCGACTTGCGATAAAAAGAAGCTCCAAAAGAGGCAAAACCGTACCGATGCGAGAGAAACATAATCTATAAATAAAATAAAAACCGTCAACGTATTAATTATCATTAATAATTGAAAGACCTCTCAGCGATTGCGAGGAGAAATCTATAAAAAAATAGTAATATATATATATATATGAAGAAAGAAATATATAAATAAAGATGGACAATGTAAAGCGAGACAATGCAAAAATCTGTATTACTCTCTGAATCTTACAGCCGTTTGTTTACTTAACTTATCGTTTACACTATAAATAAATCGTAATGGTTTTTGTATTACTCGTGTGTAAGGCGAAAGCAGAACAACGGCGGAGAAAGAAAAAGATATGACGAAATTCGAGGTAAAAGAAAATGAATATATGTTATTTATTATTTACTATATTGTATCAGCGACGATGTAAAAGACAAAAACTAATGAAAAACAAAAAACTAAGGTCGTTTGTATATTGATAGGAAAATTGAATATTGTTATAACTGTGTAAGGCTCGGAACGAACGCGGCGTGTGTCTCGTTCTGGCAATAAATGTGCCATGAGCACAACGAATAATTGCTTCGTTTTCTTTTTTTTGTCATGTGCCCAGTACCTCTTTGCATGCTACGTTTGGAACTCGATTAGCTAACTTTGTTACTGTTGAAGCGGAGGGTGTATTGTATCAGGTTTGCTTGGAAGCACTGAAAAGTGCAACGGTGCCATATTGTTTTATACCTTTTTTTTTATTGATTTTCTCGTATAGAATTGTTTTTAGAAGAATATTTTTTATTTACACTTGCAATTTTAGTTACATTAAATCGAAGGATTCGGCGGGTAGGATCAGGATAATGTATAAAGAAATTACATGTTTTATAGTTTTATGCTTTTTTCGTTTTATTAATTTTTGAGTGAAATAGAAAACTGAAAAATTCTTCAACTTTATTGTCCATCTTTTTAGCAGAAACTTAGCATCAAGTAAAAATTTCAAGCTTATAATCTAAAGTAAAACCAACTAACCCAGATTATAATTAATCAGAACCGAAAGAACTTGATAAAGTCATGTTTGTTCTTGCTAAACTACCATAAAAACATTAAATATTAAATATTTTAAATTATAGTAATAAGATTTTTTTCAAGTTTTTTTAAGAATAACATCATTCTGCGCAACGCAAACCACGGGTGGAGGCGTGCATATAGGATTGCAAATATACTGCCTGACCAAACTCGATGTTCATCACTTGCGCACGTCCAATTACGCCTACAATACTCACTGACGTAGTTTTTAGTTCTCAGGTTTAATAGAAAGCTCTTATTTTCATTATTCCAACGCGTCATTTGCACATTTTGTCAAATTAAAATAATAGTAATTTAATTGAAGCTAGCCATTCCCACGTGGAAACTCCAGACAAAACGAAGATTTGTTCCATCAGGACGCAGATTCAATAAATCCACCTGAAGCGGCCTCATCAATTTTCCACGCGAAAATCACCCTAGCTCATCAAAACGGACAATCGAACCCTCAACCCCACTACCGCTCCTTAACTATCCACAGCATCCTCTCGAGTTTCTCATCGACGCTGACGCCCTTGAGCCGCCTCTCGAGCATCTCGAAGTCGGCCCTCTCGAGCCAGGGCGGCTGGTCCCGTTCCCTGGGCGGCAGCTCGGGCAGGGTCCTCTCGGCGAGGGCGCAGACGCCGCACCAGGTGCGGAAGTCCAGGCAGTCGGGTAGCTCGCCGACGGTCTCACGGAGGAAGGCGGCCTCCTCGGGGCCGATCGGCCGGCCCAGGACGTCGTGCAGGGCCTCGAGGAGGTTCTCGCGGCGCATGAAGCGCGGACCCTCGCTCGTCTCCTCGCGGTACTTGTTGAACGACCGGTTGAACATCGCCTTGCGCGTCTCGCTCACGAAGACGTGACGGCGGAGGTAGTCCAGCGGCGTCAGGCCTAAGAACGACGGAGAGGCTTGTGTAGAGAGAGGTTTTGAAGGGTGAGGTGGGGAAAGTAAGCAGCTGCCAAGGTAGAGAGACGTTTTGACTCTATAAATTAGCCGGTTTGACCAGAAAAATCGTGCAGGCTCTTATACGTTTTTCCCGTTTTCGAAAAGTTTATTTATTGTAAATAAAGGCCAGCCGCCCTTCTATTCCAATGGAGGTAGAATCTACCTTCCCGGAAGATTATCGGTTTCCGAAATAACGACTAAACGCAGCTTAGCCGCGTGCCGTTTCGACCTACCGACGAGAGACAGGCTGTCGAGGAGCTCGAATCTGGCGCTTCCCCGGTAGAATAGCCGCGGCTCGGTCTGAGGGAGAATCGGTCCCGGAGTGGTTTGTCGGGGACCTCTGGATATCGGCACTTCTCCGGTGACCCTCAGGACCTCTTCCAGAGCGTACCGACGCTGTTGGTTTTGGAAAATGTTTTTTTTTTTTTTTTATTAGAAAGCTGGAGAGCTCCGAAGATTGTTTAACTCACTTTCGGGTTGAACTCGCACTCGACGGTCTCTCTGTCCAGCTCTCTGCTCAGCTCTTTGATGATTTCGGGGGGGAGGAAGCTAGGCGACACGTCGGGTTTGATCGTTGGCAGCGTCGTTTTGTCCAACGAGGCCTGCTTGGTATCTTCCAGTCGCGTGCACAAACTGGGAAAACGAACTCGAGTAATGAATTGATATGGAAACTTTATTAAAATATATAAGTGTCAAACGGACGTTTCTCAAGTGCTCCTTTCTTCGTTTTTGGAAAAATTGTATTTTCGACTTTTTCGGATAGGTGATTACGAACGTAATAAGAGTTCCCCAGCTGTCCAATATTGTACCGCTCATTAAGTATAATTTGCAACCATAAAAACTAGCTGAACAGCGTAGATCGAGATTATATTTTTGACCTGGAAAATACAAATCTTTGAAAAGTGCAAGGAATACTTTTCCCACCATTTTGCAAAAAATCCCACTTTTCCTTAAAAAATCACGATTAACTTTTTTAATCCACTCTATAAAAGTACCCAAAAAACAGCTCTGCTCCATATCCGATTTCACAGAAGCCTCGAAAAAACGTCCGTTCAGAGCACCATGCAGACAACGAAACAGCTGAAAATTAAAAAAAAAAAAAAAAAAACGAACAACGTACGAGTCCCTCCTGGAGCCCTCGTCGACCTGCGAGACCTGCGTCTCGAGGGGGTCGGGCAGCTCCCGGACCTCCGTCTGCTGGCCGTAGATCGAGCCGCGCCTCTTGCGCTTCTTGCGGCGCAGCTTGCCCCTGCGGCGCATCGGCGCCGCCTCGTCCGGCGAGCTGCTCTCGTCGTCGTCCTCGTCGTCCGGCGCGGTCATCAGGTTCGTGGGCGCGCTGCGCGTCGACGCCGCGTCGCTCACCTGATTTATGGAGTGCGGAGCGGTGAGGGATTTTATTAACACTTTCTACTGGCTACTTTTTTATTTTAACAGTTTCTAACTGCCGATCAAAGCACAGATGCGCCTTCGAACGTCCAAGTTATTTCGACAAGTACGGTATATGCTCACCTCGACAACAGGCACGGAGCGGACGGGCGAGGAAGAGACGACCGTCGCCGACCGGTGTCGAGAAGATAGCTGGGGCTTCCGCCGACTGGTCGCTCCTCCGGATACCATCGCCTCGCTCCTTCGGGAGCTCGGGATCGGCTCGAGAGTCAAGGCTCGCCAGCTTAGCGTTGTCTCGTTTTCCTGGAAACCATCTCTCGTCACTCGTCAGTAAAAAATCCGGCGCCCAAGAAGCGCGTGGATCCAGCCATTACGAAATCCGATCCATTGAAAAATCCAGAACATGTATCCGATTGTCTAACCGTTATTGGATCAGCATTCGACCAATACTCGGCCAGTATTCGATCTAGCAACCTCCTCGCGTTTCATGTTCTCCGGATGCGAATGCTCCAGATTGACCAGTCGATTTCGTTTTGACTCCAAAGTTTGAACATAACGAAATTCAATAAGAAATCCCGAACATTGTATGGGGAGCACACGACGCATGAGGAGATTTCCGATTATCCAGACAATATTCGACCATTATTCAACTATATTATTCAATCAATACTTGATCATTATTCAGTCATTATTCAACTATTATTAAGCCAACGTTCAACCATTGTTTAGCCAAGATTCAACAACTATTCATCAGCCGTCATCAGAAACCAAGCTTCATACCCAGCATCGTCCTCACGCGGGTATATTCCTCCGCACGTCCATCCGGACAAAGCCCTTTTCCCTTCTGCTCCTTAAATTCCACCGTACGACCAACCCAAAATTCGTCACGGCGCCAAAGCCAAAAAAAAGAAATCCCTGCGAACCTGAATCTCGTGCGAGCTGGCTCTGAGGTCGAGGACGAGGGTCGCGCGCTCCTTGGCGTCGCCGTCCACCTCCTTGGCGGCGGGCTCCGGGCTCGCCGGGCTGAGGGGCCTCGAGTCCGTCTCGGTGTAGCGGCGGAAGAGCTCCTCCGGCACCGACGGGGCCTCCTGGTCCGAATCCGCCGCCAAGCGGAGCCCCGCTCGGAGCAGCTCGAGCTCGGCGGGCAGCAACGTCGTCTTCCCCTCCGTCGCCTGGTCGTTTTGTTGGGGGAAAGAAGATTTTTTTTAAGGTGCTTTTGTCGCTTTTTGCTGGGGGGTGAAGGCGAAGTTTAGAGGGGGCAGTTGTTGGTAATTGTTCAAGAATAGGTGGGAATGTAAAAGGAAGTACATCAAAATAACGCTCAAACGTCTGTCTGAAACATTGCGTTACTTATAAAAAGTGAAATTTAGCTAAAAATTTACAATTAGGTAACTTGCATTAATACGCACGTTTTTTTTATACTATTCTCCTACAAGACTGAAAAAATGAACAAAAAATTCTGTTAAAACGAACGACACTCGACCTGCGATCAATTTCAATAAGTCCGCACCTTCGGACGCTCCAACTTTTAGCTCGGCTGGTTAGACTGGCAAGCAGCCGATGAAGATTTACGGTTCTTTTTTACGAACTTGCGAGTATTTTTATATACACCTGGCGAGCTTTTACAGAACTTGGCCCCGAAGACAGCAAAAAGGCCAGGCAGTAACTCAAAGTTCAAGCCTAAAGTAACTTTGTTTCCGCGGCGTTTTTTATGGGTAAAATCGCGCAAATAAAAGTAGCTCGCGCATGAAATACGACGTTTCAGAAAGCCATGATAATTTACCGTCTGGCTGTATAGAAGTAATCACAGGAAGACAAGCTCGCGCACGATAAAGTATTTAATTTCGAGGAACTCACCCACGTGTCCTTGGCTTTGCGGACGACTTCCTTGGCTTCGTTATCCGCCGGATGATTGCAGAGCACGGAGCAGCCATAAGGATAAGGGTTGAAGAGGCCGGCAAAAGGACGAAGAGTGAAGGGTGCCGGCACTGATACTCCCCGAAGCTCTATTTTCTGAATCATAGGGGAAATTTGGAAAATTCGAATTATGTAGAAAAGTACAAGTTCTTTTGGTGATGTAAAAGTTGATGCGCGCGCAAATTATAAAACACTTAAAATTTGCAGATGATCTTTTGGACTATTTCGAAATAATAGCGATGTATACATTTAAAGTTAATTCTATTAGTTTGCTAATAATACCGTGTCTACTTTTCATATTTCGAGGTAGCACGCGAACTTATTATGCCTGTATAAATAAGTCAATGCAAGGAGCCACGATTGTTGCTCACGAAATGACTGAAATGTACGAGAACCAGTAATTTTTTAGGAACAAATTTTAATTGTATCTTCTAAATAGAACAGACTAAAAAAGATTTTTATTCTCGATAATAAAATGAGTGAAATTTTATTTATATAATTGTGCAAAACGATTCGACGAAAACTTGTGTCTTCTTCAAATGCCGATAGTAATATTCTTGACATATTACAATTTCGTTTAACGATATTACTGTTAAAGTGCAATAAAAAACAAGAATAACGCGACGTGCAAAAATCATAATAAAATTGCCTCGCTATTATTGTACATAATTTATTCACACCCATTCACAACCCCGTTTACGTATTTCCACGTTTCCCAACCAGCTCCACTCGCAACCGACTAAACAAAAAAAACAAAAAAAAAACAAAAAAAAAACTGAAACAGCTCGAAATTGAAATACCTTCTGCTTGGGTCTCCTAACCGGCCGGGTCCGGGCCGCGATGAGGCCCGTAGTGCTCGCCAGCCTCGGCATGCTTCCGCTCCCTCGCCGGCTGAGCTCGGTGTACGAGCTTCGGCACGCGGCGAGCGACGTCCCTTGCATTCTTGCACGCCGCCCGTTGCCACGGCGCCGATTGTTCGATTCGGCCACGTGGCCGAGGAGCCGTCACGGCTACGCTATAGACTCTAGGAACGCCGCTTTTTTCGAATCGCTGTCGAGAGAAGGGCGATGCCGAGCTGTGCTCTCGACTTTTGGCTGCCGTTGCGGCGCGTGTCTGACGGTTGTTTTGACGACGTGGGAATGGGGGAGTCGGAGGAAGTTCGAAGCAAGTTTTGTTACGAGTATAAAAATTTCTTGTACATAATAATTATATAGCGTATGAATGGTCGCGGTAAAGTTTATTTGTACACTGAATTCATACGACGCAGAAACCTTCTATAGCCCTTTTTCTGATTACCCGAGATGAAAATTTTACCCCAAGGAAGCTTTCGAAGCACATCGCCTAAACGAAGAACAAAATTCCTCGCCCAAACCCAATTAGCCGGTCAACTCGAGGCCATCAGCCGTCAGCCAGTCGTCGAAAATCAATCTCTCGAGTTGAACGCACTTCCCCCCGCTAAAAATACCTCCGTCGCCCCGGCAAAACGGTGCCGCTTACGCAAGCAGCGGCTTCCGGTCGAGCCCCCTTCAAGTAATTCATAAGCCTCCCCGCCGCGCGGGGGTGGGTGCAAGTCGCGCGCGCATCTTTGACGATTAGCCGCGACGGAGCGATAAGGCCGGTGAGCTTTGCTGGCGTTATTTAGGCAGGCAGGAGGTGTCGCCGCGGATTCGGTGGGGTTTTCTTTCTTTGGGATGGCTTTGTTGATGTTTTGCAGCGGACTGGGAGGGTTCTTGGTGGACAAAAGCAATGCGAATGTTGTATTTGTTGCTGCAGTTTTTATATTTGCTGAAATGTAAAAATTTACGGAAACTAAATGCTTCCGCGGCCTTGTTACTTATGCAATGTAGTCTGGAGAGATACACATAAAAATACGCTAAATCTGATAAAGAAACTGTAAAATAGAATTTAAACAAAGGGTAAAAGTTCAAATTAACACTCGAAATCCTCAAAAGGATCCTTTTAATTTGCAACAAATCTTGTAACCAGAAATAAGAACATATCGTTGCCAAAATTACATAACATTATTATAAGGACAGTAAAATAGTATGGGAGTTCAATAGGTTACCTAACGAATTAAAAATACTGAGCAGTATAATATCCGTGTGGAAATTTTCGGACTTGCCCGGATTACCAATCTGATTCTGAATGGATTCCCCAATTACGGCCCACTTTGGAATTATACAAGTAGCCTCTGTTACAATAGTAAAATTAATAAACAATAGCTTAATATTTTCGTCCACATAATAACACACTTATTTTTATAAAGGAATATACATTTATTATAAAATAATTCAAAACAATAAGTATTAGCATGATATAAAATAAGTTTAGAAACGTATCAGCAGAAGAGCAAGGAAAAATATTATAAACAATAATTATTTGTTAAAACACATATGTAGATATACATAAACATTATTAAACATTTAGAATATTAAAAATATATTTTCAAATCTATAACGACTGTTTGAAGGAAGCGACGCTCAAGAGAGCCACTCCGATCAGATACCCCTTGAGCAA
>UCOM01002473.1:0-25895 GCA_900474385.1 Ormyrus pomaceus | reverse complement strand
TCGTATAAAAGAAGTGTCGCGTCCGCCGCGGAGGCTTGTACCGTTCGAGGTTCTAGATATCGGGGCTGCGAGAAGCGCGAGAAACTCGAGTTTCTGGCTAGATGAGCCCGTTTTTCCGAAAAACCGATTTACAATATTCGCGTGAGAAAGATTGAGGTGTATTGGGACCTGCTCGTCGGACGATTTTATGGGTAGGCGATCGCATAAATTTAGCTATTAATTTGATTATCGATGAAGTTACTTGCACAAAAATGGGGATATTGTGGATTTTAGTGCTGTTTTGGAAAGTGAAACTTTTAATTGATTAGATTAAAGACAGTGAAAATAGATTGATAATTATATATTATAATTTAGAGTTTTAGAAAGGAAATTGAAATATTTATTTGTTCTTAATTTATATTTTAGAGCTTAATCTGTTGGTTTTAATATCGAAATAACTATTATATATATTTCAAGATACTTAAATTGTTTTTCAAAAAATATCCATACAGAAAATTATAGTTTTCAGTCTAACGTTTCATTCACACGTAAAGATATAATTTCTAAGTGAATAAAAAGAGTATTTATAGTTTCGAAGGAAATAAAGTGGAATTTTCTTAGAAAGCGTTAAAAATATTTTTTTCGAAGAAAAGCAATAATTTTGATTCGTTTGCAACCTGCACTTCCTTCCCCAAGCGAAAAAAAAATCAGTTTCCGATCTATCCTCTCTTTGCAATTTACAATAACCAAGCGCTTTCTAACAAAAACATCCGGATTTTTAACGGCTTTTCCTAAAAAGACCCGATCGACTCCCGGATCCGAGCTTCGCAAAGCAGCCAGCAGGCTTATTTATTCAGCGTGCGATATTGCGCGCGAGTTCCCGATTACGTCGGCTCTCTTCGGCGAGCGCGCCTTGCACTCTTGAGTTTATGCCCCTCGCGGCGCAGACATCATGTGCGAACGATGGAACGCAAATCCCATTTGCGGGTTTAATATTGTTTATTTAACCTAATATCCGGCAGCTTATACAATCAAGCGTCATTAGAGTCGGTAGCTTCGACTGCTTCTGCCGCCGCCGTTTTCCTTCTGCTTTCTCTCCCTTCCTGCCTCCCGCCGCGTACAAGTGCGCGCATATTCGCTCTCTCTCTCTCTCTCTCTCTCTCTCTCTCGCTCTTCGCAATGTTTCGAGGCTGTAATTGTATTTCCATGCTCTTGGCTCCGGGGAGTGACGAGACTTGCCCTGGTAGCTCTTCTGTCGAGGCACTGCTGGAGTTGCCTCTGCTGACTGACTGACTAGTTTGCTTGTCGACTTCCGCACCCCCTTCGACTTACCGGTTCAGCAATACGTTTATATGTGCGCTTCCAGTAGTCTGGGTTACTTGGAAATTTAAAAAAAAGATTCTAACTTTAGGAGGATATGAATTTTCGATTGAAAACTCGAGGGAATCAAGAATTCTAATGTTTTGTTTTAAAATATTCTCGAGAATCTAATATGAAAATTTTTATAAATTTTTAAAATCCCCCCGTAAAAAAATTTGGAATAAAAGTTGTAAAACTACTTTGCTGGAAGTTTTTCTCCAAAGAATTATAGTCGTGAAAGTATCTTCAACTATGCTTCATAACAGGTTTACACGATTAGATATTCATTGCTATCGATATTTTACAGTAAATGTGCATGATTGCTTCTGCATTCACTTTATTTCTTGAAAAAGCTGCCTTGGTAATATATAATGTCAATCACAACCCAAACAAAACAGTAAATTATTTTTAAAAAAATCTTCTAGATTTATAACAAAATATTATCATTACTTCTATCGCTTTTGAATATCCACGCTAATGTTTGAAAGAACAAGCAACACCACTCTTTCAATACAGAAATACCCGAATTGATTCACTCGATAAGTAAATTATTTAGCTTTCAGAGTGCAATTCTTTCCCTCGCAGACGAATATACATTTTCGGGGCCATTCGCTGACAGGATACGTGGTAGAAAGAGGGAAATCATCCGCGGACGCAAGATTTAGTGCGACCCTTCAGACTCTTTCTCCCTTCCCCCCTCCCCGCGCCGAGGCAATCTCCATGCCTCTCTCGCTCTCTGCGTGTACGCACGGAAACAACCCCGGCCGGAACTCGCTGTTTCGCAAGACAATATCCGTGCCGATATTGCATGGGCTTTCTGCCGTAATTCACTCGGGAAATGCGATTGTTTGACACGATCCCGCTCTGACAAATGTGATTCCTTGCTCTATAACGGGGTAGAGGCGAAGGAAAGCTACATCCGGCGCCGCCGCCGCCACCTCCGACGCTCTCTGACCTATTCCGTGTACGCTCCACTTCAATTACTGACTTGTTACGGAGGCAAACGTTGTTTACTCTTTGGTTAAATGCCTTGATTGTACATTTTACTGAAATATCGAAATTCCGGGAATATCAAATGCATAATTCTCGTCCTTTATGCTCGTAATTTAGATTTACATACTCGTGTTTATGCAGGAATATATAATGTGTATTGATGTAGCGTGCTGCGAGCGAATGTTCGAAGCAGTTTCCATTTTAAAGTTTATTAAAGAATAACGTAAAATGATGCAATGCCGGCGGGCTTTTGTGTTTTACTTACAGATTCGAGGGGGACTATGTTATTAATGGAGTTTTTAGTCAATACAAAGCGATCGATCAATATCTTTTGGAGTCTCCGTTCTCATTAAAGTGATTTAACATTCACCATTTTTGGATAGAAAAAAGTTTGTGATTTTATTCATGAGTTTAATACTACGCGATATCTTGATAAAATACAAATTTAAAGTGATTTTGGTATTATCAAAAACAATCTGTACATCGATTGGCAAAACTCAGACTATCTGATTCCTAAACACAAAATATTACCATACTAACCTTATTCCGTCCTTTTCATAGTTTACCAAGAGCAATTTATTATAAAATAAAAAAAAAACTTTTCTAACTTCCCAACTTGTGTAATAGTTTCCATAAAATAATACACAAAAGGCACACTCGAAAATACTAATGTTTGACGATTTGACATGCAGTTCACACACTTAGACGTTCAAAGAGGCGAGGAAAAATGTAAATCTGTGAATGCGACACAAAACCTAGTGTGCGAGAAGGGGCCTTAAGTGAGGATAGCCGGCGATGAGACAATGCCCGCTGGATGAATGAATGCGCTGATGAATGTACACAATAGAAGAAGAGGCAGGCGGCCGACACAAAGGGGGGCGACAAAAAATCGCCTCTACGTGGCAGCTAAGTTCAAGTCACGAGGGAAGGTGCGAGTGGGAGGAGAGAGAGAGAGAGAGAGAGAGAGAGAGAGAGCTGTGCACATACACACAGTCGCACCCGGAGAGCGGGGCAAAAAAGCCAAGCGGCCGGAAACAAGAGAATATAGACGTTAGCAGTTAGGAACGAGATAGAATTGCCTGCGCGCCTCGCAAAATCTCAATTAGTGCTTCTTTCAGACGGCGCGGCCGTACTGCTAAATGCAATATTAACATTTTATTACGTTATTCTTCTTCTCGTGCATTATTCATTCTCTTTTTTTTTCATCGCGTGATGCGAAGAAGAGAGAAGGGCTTGTATTCAGATTGGAAGTTTGATAAATTAATTATTCTATTTTATGACATATTTATTGCGGAAAAACACGTTTGTGTGAGAACTATCGTACTGTATTAATGAAAAAAATTTTTAGAACACGTTTCGTAGTTTACGATTCTTTTACAAAATTTTAAATAATATTTTTAAATAATGTTTTTCTTCGTAATGGATTACTAATCGTTTCAGATAAGTTCTATATCATATATTTATGCCAGGTTATTCTACTGTCTTCATAGGTTATTCAAAAATCTGTTTGATATTTCACCCCTAAAATGTTCGTTTCCAATCTTTTACAGTAATAGGCTCGATTCAATCGCAGCGGCAAACACTGCAATTTTAATGGACGCGTGTTTTATTGTATAACCATCAGACGAGCGTGTCGTAGGAAAAAAAAGAAAAAAAAAATCAATTCTCCCGTGAAACGAAGTGGAAAAAAGCACTCAATTCTCTCGCCGCTTCTTCTTCATTACAAGACAATCCCGCGGAAAAAATTCAATTACGGCACGCAGTATGAAATCAATTGGTCTTCGATCAGGCATCGGAGAGCTCTCGCGCTCTGCTCTCGCGGCGAAGGTCAAAAATCAAATAAATCGTTCGTCATAATTCATCGAGCGCGGGCCTTATATACAACCTCTTGTTACGCTATATATCTCCTCTCTCTCTCTCTCTCTCTCTCTCTCTCTCGCGGGAGAGGAGCGTAATTTACGAGTGCAGCCCGCTTATATACATAAGCGAACACGCGACGGTCGATTAAAATTATTCCGGCCTCGTCTCGTGTCCCGCCGAAAATCTCTCGCGTGCGCGTGTAATTACCAGCCGTTGCCGCCGCCGCGACTGATACCGTTAAAGCCGAGAGAGCCGAACTCTCCGGGAGGCTTTTTAGAATACGAGAAAAGGACGCGGAGCTATTGTGAGCGGGAGAGCCACCTTTTGCCCATTACCAAAGGCTATATACGGTTGCGTAAGTAAAAACGCCGCCGACTTTTTCATCTTTGTGAGGACGAACCGCCGCCGCCGCCGCCGCCGCCGTCGCAGCAGCAGCCGCCGCGCGTGTTCACGTACGTACGGTGATAAATGATATCGTAAAGCCGGCAAAAAAGCTCGACCGAGCTGGAAATAATAGAGGAGTCGATTTTACAGTCATGGGAAAGGAGGATATTGTGATCGGGCCAGTCGCTGCCGCGTTGTTTTTCACCGACTTATACAGAGAGTCGTCGATGGATCTTTCGAGTTTTATGGTGCGCCTTTTCGCATATATAATTATGATTTATTAAATATCGTTTTATTGATAATAGGTTTTTCAATTGTATACATTAATTGCTCGAAATATTAGCACTATTATATTTAAAATTAACAATTGTTAACATTCTTCTTAGAAGCGACATGAATCTACGCAGAGTTTACGATCTGCCTTTTATAATCGCGCGTGAGAAAAAACTTTCGCCCGTCCTTAGAAATTCGATTGGTCGGATAATGTATTTATATATGTATTCTTTAAATCCGATGCTAATGCGAGTATCATTTGTCTTTAATTAAGACAAACGATAGGTCGTATATTATGTGGCCCGGACAAGTGATGCGAGAGTTCGAATCTCAGACAAGGCTGTTTGAGAAAACGCTGCTCCGTGATATTCCACTCGGTTGTTTTTTTTCGTCAGCACAGCTCGTACTTGAAATACAGTTCGTCAGTTACAACTGCGCGCGAGTAAAAATCGCGATTTGAGTTATTGCTTAGCGGATAAAAAGCGTCCGCGGCATTGTTTATCGGGGATTATTTTTGTGCGTACCTCATTACATATATTACAAATTAATAGCTTAAGAATGACAGTGTAATCTATTATTGGAGAATATATGTGAAGGATTTGCGGTTTTAAACAATGTTTTATGGCTTTAATGATAACGTTTTTATTTTCGTAGTCTTGTCTAATAAAAAAGGAATTTATAAATAAGTTATTTCATAATAATACGAAGTATTAATTCTATTATTCACTGTAAATTCTAAAGAAACTGAGACTATTAAAAACTTTAAAGAATTACGATTTAGAAATAAAATAGTTCTAATCTATAACCGTTCGCGTAAATAGCGTGCTTTATTGAAATACTTAGTCAGATGTTCATTTGGGTTTATTGGATTTTACTGTACAGATTTATAAAGTATTATGCCATAAAATGTTCATTTCTTTTCGCAGAATCACTCTTTGACGTTCTTATAATTTTGTCGTAAACCGCTTGATTTCTCACTCGTTAAAGCACGCAAAGCTTCGATTCACTCCTCGAATAATCAATACGCCTCGGCCTTCTCGATCCATTAAAACAAGAAATAAGCCGAAGATCGTCTCTTCAGTTTCGTCACGTTGACAAACGAAGTTTCGGCGAGATGAAGCACGGCACGTCCAATGACTGATCAATAGCGAGTCTCGTTTTAAACGCGAAAACATTTTAATGCAAAGCCACGGCTTCTGTCGATATGCAAATCGCTCGCTGCGCGGTTCTCCTCTCCGCGATTTGCTAAATAAATCGCGTGGGGTTACGTCACCCCTCGTGCGTTTTGTGCCGTCGGTAATGTATGTTATTCTGCTCGTTGAGACGACCCGCCTGAAAAATAGGAATTCAAATCGCATTAGTTGGCCGGGCTCTTTCTCCGTCGTATTCCAATGGTCCTAACTTTGGAAATTTGCATGGGATTATCGGGGCCCCGAGAAATTCTGATCGAGTGAATTTTATATGCGTGCCATTGAATATCGGCGCAAGTGAAATTAGTCATTTTTCTCGGGTGTCAAAAGTTTTGAGCTAGTTTATTTGAATCCTTCTTATTACCGATGTTTAGCTTCTTTGATTTTTTTGATTAATGACGTGGAAAATCTTTTTAACTGGTAATGACTATAAAATTGATCAAATTTAAAATTTTTGAATTTATATTTCATTCTCAAAGAGTGTGGAATTTTAATATTTATTTATTATAAATAAAATAAATAAAAGTAACTCGAAAAACTGTCCATAAAGTTATTGACTTTTAGATCTACATTTTTGTTTCTAGAGTCACTGATAAAAGATTTACTGATAAATACATATAACTTTGATAACATTTTTATTTATTATTTGCGATCTAAGAGGAATCTCCAACTTTTATCCCGAAAAAGGTTCCCCTTTTTAAAAAGAACTTTCCCAGGCAAAGTGCGCAAACCCGACAATCTGCGTAAACCCCGAACTGCGGAGCGAAATTTGGGCGTTGTGTACAGAGGGCCGGAGAGAGACAAATGTGTGGAGTCGATGTCGTAACTGCAGTAGCAGTCGGCCACTGTGACTGGTCGGCTCTATTAGGTTAGACCATTGCCGGAGCGAGAATCGAGCGTATTCACCGGCAAATGCTCCCATGGCGGTCCGGCTAATTGACAAACATTGACGGACAAGCCGCGCAACGGTCGCCGGACCAAAATGGCCTTTGTTTGACCTGTGTTCTAACGGCTACTCTTCGGCTCTCTCTCTCTCTAATTCTCTTAGAAATCTTCCAGTCCATTTGTTCAAAACTCACCGATGGGAGACCCTCGACAAACGGAGCCACAGGTAGCCAGTCATTCACGTTGACTAACTCTATTCTATCCGTAGGTTGCGTGCTTTCGTTCGCGGTTGCGTAGGGAGGATCGCGTTTCACTAGAAACTTTGGGGTACCGGAATAATTAACTCTTTTACGGCCAACTTTTCGACACTTTATTCTTCTTTTTACGTTTTATTACAGTTTTATTTTCACTTCTGGTGGGATCAATTGATTTTTTTTTTTTTTTTTTTTTTAAATTTAAATTAGGGAAAACAGCAAAGTTCTTCTAACTCAAAATTCTTAGTAAGGAGCCTTTAAGTGTACAAATCTATTAAATAAGACTTGTTGAATATAATTTTTCTATCTTTTTTAAAAGCTAAACTTTATGTGAAAAAGCTGCATAAATGATAAGAATAATATATTTTAAAAGCTAGCAGATATCTAAAATTATAGATTATTTCAATTTCATTAATGGAAATACTTATTTTTCTATTCTAAATTAGAATCAATATAATAAATATAGATTCAAAGTACATCCTATAAAATAACATTTCTCCATGCTTAGCATGCACTATCTGTAAAATGTCAGCAACTGGGGATTTTAATTTCTTTAATTAATTTTGTGTGTAATTTAGTAGATATTCTTAGCTTAGTTTATCAATGGAAGTTTCAGTCTTACGTAAAACTCGAAAAATGTTCTACAAAAAAAATTGCAGACTTGAATGAAACTTTCTAAGTTTTCACTTAATTTAAAAAGCAGACGCTTTATCTAAAGTGTCGAAAACAGTCTTCCAAGTAGCAACTAGGAAATACATCAGCATTCATTGAATAAAAATAAAAGAAATACGTAGCATGAATTATGAAAACTGCTTCTCGTCCAGAAGTAAACTTGGTTGATTTATGCCAATGCTTTTTGAATGAAAGTTACTTAAACGCACGACTGCTTACGGCACTCAAAAAATTACATGAAGACATTTTCCATTAAATTCAATTAGAGTCTGAAAATTATTCATTTATCGCATCAATTAAAGATGATCGAGTGAACAATGTTAATTGCAATGTTTACAAGTAGTAATAAAGTAGCACTCGACCACTTTGACGTTTCAATAATTTTGCCTGCTTTCTAAACGATTTCCATTATTAATATAAAATAACTTGTAATCCATTAAGCACGAAATTAAACGTCAGTTCCAGAGCCAGCAACAACCAATTTCCAATTACAAAATTTCCCAATGCGTAAACATTTAAACGACGCAAAAGAAGCAGACGAAACCGATAGATCGGCAAGCAAATTGCATTTACATTCCCTCGTATATTCCGTGAGTTTTTCGCCTGAAAGTATATCCGAGCCACTTCTAGTTATTTCTTACTCAGTTTTATCCCTCCCCCCCGAATAAAAAAGGAGCGAAAGAAGCGCATTCTGGAGTCGCGCAGCAAATTATAACTGGAAGGCTCACGCTTGCACGCGGATTCGGCATAAATCGCGTGTCTTCGAGGATCCTCGGAAGAAAAAAGGGGCCCCGGCCGAAAAGAGAAAGAACGGAGACGAGGAGGTAAGAAGAGACGAGAGGCGAGCGTCCGATTCGAGACAATGATGGCGGTGATTCTTTTGATCGGAGATAACGGCCGTGGCGTTTCGCGGCCCCGGAAACCTGTACCTGCCGTCCGTTGTTCCCCCCCTTTCTCTCTCCCTCTCTCTCTCTCTCTCTCTCCTCCTTTCTGCGCGAGGCGGCCGATGAGAGCGGGTAATTGCAACCAGTTTCTCAGATTTCGAGGCGTAATGAGAACGCGAGCCGCCTTATTGGCGTCATTTCGGAAAGGAATCATCCTCGTTTGCACGCTCTCGCAAGCGCGAGTGACCGTTCGATGCACCGGCCTTTAATGGGCCACCCTGTTCAAAAACTCCTAAGACCATCCGTTTGCCTCCTCCGTCCAGTATATTTCTAAATGCGCGCGGCTTTCAGGCTTCCCCTTTTATTTCTCGCCCGAGCCAAATTATTGCCGGCGGCTCGAATTTTTTCATTGTTTTATTTCGATCGCTCTCGAAAACCTTTATTCCTAAGTACCTCGCGCCGTTCGAGCGATGAAGCGGCGATTGTTTTCGAAATAAGCAGAATTGAGGGCGCTCTTAATATACAGGATGATAATAAACCTGCGGAAAGTTTCGGAAAGGCTTAAAACCCCGGGCATAATTTAAAGCTGCCGAGAGCGCGAGGGAAATAAAGTAAAAAGCAAGCACCCGCGTCATTGTCAAATTTGAGAAGATGAAAATAATTTAAGGTAATTCCATACCGCGAGCGCTCGAGGAGGAACGAGAGAGAGAGAGAGAGAGAGAGAGAAAAAGAGCGGAGGGCTTCGAAAACGTCTCGCATTCTTTGCGGTCGCTTGACCGCGACTTATAGTCATGTCATATGTGTGCGTAACAAAAAAAGCACACGAGGAGAGAAGCGTGGCGAATGCACGCGCGCAGTGTATAGTCAATCTCGCGGGCCGAAAATAAAAGAGCGGGACGAAAAACACCGGCAGCATCGCCGAGAAAAAGGATTCGAGTTCACGAGGGGGGGGGGGGGGGGGGGGGGGGAGCCGAGCTGGATTAAGCCCCCTGGGATTGCCGTTAAGTCGGCCACCGGCATTCGATTATGATCCTATTGTTGCGCGCTTCTTGTGTATACGCGTATATATCAAGAAGTATAAAGTTTTCAGTTGATTACTGATGAACTGGGCGTTTAGTACATTTATCATATAATTTTCACGAAATTTCAGTCTCTTTCAACTCGTACAAGTGCCAGAAGTCACCAGCAAACGAAAACGCGCCCATTACCGATGCGCTTCGACGAACAAAAGCCAAGGCTCGGCGCCTCTCGGGGCGCGTGCTCGCGAGCCTCCGGCGGCTTAATATTGTAATTATCCCGGTTATAAATTGGTTGTCACTTTTTTTTCCAGCTTCCCTCCTAGGTTTAAGGTCGCGCGTGATGAATACGGCTAAGAGCGCTCGCCGCGGTCCCGTTACGCTCGCGCGTGCGCGTGTGCGCGCATCTCTCTCTCTCTCTCTCTCTCTCTCTCTCCTTGCCATTTCGCCGGCATTAGACTCGTAAAAGAAAGAGGCGCGGAGGAAATGAGTAGGAGAGAAAGAAGGGCTACAAGAAAAACGGACGAAATGAGAGAAGAAGCGGATGGAGATTGCCGCGGAGAGAGAGGGGAGCCAGGGAGGGAGATAACGTAAGAACTGTAAATGTTATAATTTACCTGTACTTGGCTGTAATGACAAAGATATGACTAAGACAGGTTCATTTAATGATGATTTTTTAGTCCGCGCTAATGACTGCCTCGCGATTTTCTCGTTTTGGCGGCGCGGGGAAGTGAAATGATTATTGAGGAAAGCGGGGGCTTTTTACTTTCGGCCCTGATGGTCGATTTCAGTAGGCGAACTTTCTCAAGAGAAGCTTTCTTCGATATTCTTAACGAAAAGCAAAATAAAATTTGTTTACAAAGAACTCGGGCCGATAAGAAACGAGTCCTTAATGCTTTCTCCGCGGGAAAGGGGAAGCGTCTCGGGACGCGGACAGCCTCGCCGTAATCTTCGGATTTTCTCAGCTAAAATTAGGGAAAAAAAGGCGAAACGAAGCATGAAGCTAGTCGTGGAAGGCTGAGAGCCGTGGCACTTTGGGAATCTAGCTCTCGGTCGAGCTCTCCTCGCACGCACTTAGGGGATAAAGGAGGAAAAGAGGTGTAAAGGAGACGGGGGGGATTTAGCTCCGGCCTGGCAGGTCTTCTTACACGTACACGTACTCGCGGCATTGTTCAGCGCCCATCTCCTCCTCTCTCTCTCTCTCTCTCTCTCTCTTCCCCTTTCCCCGATATCCCGAACGATCTGACAGTCGATGGCCTCGGCCGCTAAAGCCCCTCGCTCTCGCGCGCGCGCGACTTAACAGCATACCGTTATGATAAGCTTAATGCACGCCTGTCCGTATCGTCGGCGGCGCAACGTCGCCCATTTGACGTAACAATAAAACATTGTTGACTCTGATTGCCCTGCGGTTGCCTCTCTCTCTCTCTCTCTCTCGTAAGCGCATACCTCCTCTCTCCTTCTCCCTTTTTACCTGCAGCTGTACGTGTGCGCGCGAATCGGCCGGCCGGCCTGGGAGTACCTGTGTACGCTTGTTAATGCGTTAATGAAACATTGTGTGAGGCTTGTAGGTGTGAGGAAGATTAATAGTTAAGATATACGGGCTTTCCGTGAATGGCGTCCGTGTTAGAAGGCTTAGGAGATCGTTGTTTCGGATTTACGATAAAGCCCATGTGGCGCTTAGCGATTTACTGTACAAGGCTCAAACGCACACGCTGCGAGGGCCTGCCTCATTCTGCTCTGATAATACTCCGAGGGGAAGAGCCATATTTCTTTCTATTAACGAGTTTCGCCAAACTCAAAAATCTGCGGAGGAGGCGTATTTACTTTTACTTGGGCACCGAGTGGGGGAGAGGAAAATTTGTTTTTAATTGAATGGTCGCAAAAAAGTTTTGAAGCTAATTAATTAAATTTTTAGCGCTCAATCTCGTTTTGCAGGCCTCGCTGGTAAGGCAATAAAAATGCTCACCTGATTAAGCGGCATTATTTTCATAAATATATCGATGCGGTAATTCGAGAATCCAAGTGCAATAAACGTTTTAATTAGAATGTTTTTCCGCGCGAGCAGCACATTAGCATCATCGTTAGCGATAGCTCGTCTTTCCGTGTTTGCATTATAATGTCTGGTTTCCTCGGTCGCTGTCTCCTCGGCTTCCTCTCCTTCATCTTCATTTCCCCTTTTTTCCCCTCGGACGTTCGCAGGCAAGCAGCAGGCGAACAAGAGAGAGAGAGAGAGAAAGAGAGAGAGAGAGAGAGGCCGTGAGATCTCACGAGCCAGTGAACAGCTAAACTCTAACATATAAGCGTTTTCCTATCTGCGATACAGCCTCCGCCTTATCGGCGAGTCCCGGCAACTCCGCGGACAAGTCCGCGGCGTGTAGTCGCCGGTGCGTATATATTCGAGAGAGCCCCTGTACCCCGTTCTGCCACGCCGATCCCGCTCAATCGCCGAGATATCATCCATCTCGTCCGCGCTGTCTGCGTTATAAAGGAAACGCGTAATGATATCGCCGACTCGTTTCGCGAAAGAGAGAGAGAGCGCGCGCGCGCGCCCGACTCTTTTTTTCGTTCGTTACCGCGAGGAGGCTCTATGGGAAAAATATTCCCCGGGACGCGCCTCTCGCGCGCGCGCGCGGCGCGGCTTAATCGGCGCAACTTAACGCCGAGCCTTGTCAAACTTGATGGCGAAAAAGGTAGAGTATATCGGTGCGCGAGCTCATTTTTCTAATGCAAATTCCCATGATCGAAGGAATTTCAATCAGACGCGCTTGGCGCACTTTATACTCGGATAAGACGCTTAATTACGGGAGATTATTTTGATAAGGTTTTCGTTATTTTTTGGTTTTAGATCGAGTCTTTTTGCCATATTATTACCGTAATGGCCAATAAAATTATATTATTGCTTTTCTAACTGATAGCCTAAGTATCGATCAAAGATTAAAGGCATTAATCTATTTACTCAACGTAGCACACGTCGATTAAGGCTCGTTAAAATTATGACGGAAAATAAAGGAGAGTGCCATTTAAACCCTTTTAACTATCTAAATGGAGAGGAAATTGAAAAAAAGACTTGATGGTAACATGACTGCAACTGGATTTTTCATGCAGAAAGCTCACTTTTATTTCTGAAGAACGAAATCTTCCAAGCCGAAAACTTGTTGCAAAAATAACGTCAGCTTAGCGCAGGGTACATTCCGAAATAAAATAAACGTCGACTCGCAAGACTTCATTACGATAATTGCTCCTCTCGCACGCCGAGTCGGCCTTAGAGAGGCTAATACAAAATCTATTATAAATTCCGTAAAAAATGACAATACATTAAGCACGGGGCCCTATCGCTTATAAAGGCAGACGTCTCGCTATCCCCCCGGCCCCGGCAACGAGTCTCACGCGTGCGCGCGTTTCTTCCTCTCACAATCATTTTCCGCGGCGCGTCTTCCCCGCGCGCGACAAGACAAACGCGTCAAGCCTCGTTCTCGGATCCGCTGCTCCTCTCCTCGCGCGCAGAGAGAGCTGACGGACTGGACGTGAGAGAACATACGTTGCCTCTTTCTCCCAGGCAAGAGAGAGAGAGAGAGAGAGAGAGAGCACGCCTGGAGAATAGAGTGGAGGCAGCGGCCAGACGGACGCTACATCTTTATGCATTCCGCGCGAGCGAGCCCCGAGAATTGAGCGATAAAAAGGTGAGAGACATCGCGGGGAGGACTCCTCGCGCGCGCACGGCCGAGAGAGTACATAAAGCTGGATCGGCAGGAGATACGTATGCAAATTATCCCCGAGTGCGGTTTCAGGTGATTTCAGAGGAGAGCGCGGACCGAGAGAGCCGAGGATGCGCGACCACTGTAATTCGAGAAAAGCGGGTTACACGCGTATACGAGAGACCGGGGCTAAGAAGGGGAGCCGCGAGCGATGCCTCCGAAAGCACTTTCTTACCCTTTTTTTTTTTGTTCCCCGTGTAATATCTCGTTGACTTGCGCGCTCCCTTTCCGACGTTCTTGCATTCCAGTTCGGACGAGATGACGAGTTTATTTATATTCGATTCACGCAGGCGCCGATAATAAATTTACGATTTAACTAAATGGAAAAGTGTCAAAATAAGTAACAACGCTCTTAGCTTCTCAGACAGACATTTCGTAAATAATTTTATTAAAACTCACATTATGCGACAAATCTAAGGTTTGGATCTGAGATTAATAATTAAGAACGCAAATAGACTCCAGTTTTGATTTTGTTTAAAACTAAGTCTAGGATAGTAAATCTCGTGCTTGCTCTTTTAAATTACAGCTTCCGCAAAGAATGTTTTTATCTAGATAATCTTCCAGCCACTGCAATTCTTAACCTCGCGGTCTATAGCCAGCAGTTTTACTTTTAATGTATTTTAAATTAACAAATTTGAAATATCTCGCAATCTGCGTAGACTGCGCTTTCTTGATACGCCACCGTATAAAAGTTTGCTTACTCGAGTTGTTTTTTGAAAAATAATGGAATCTTTCAACAAGGCGCGTTTATAAACCTTGCCAGCAGAAGCTGGAAGTCCATTTTTTAAATATAAATTAAACTTTTGTAGTTACTGTACGTAGTTTTCTTATTTAAAGGGCTAACCCACAAATAATGACCTTTTTTTCATTATTTCCTTTTTCGACAGTAGATTTTATTGCATAATTCTGGATTTTACACACAATGTATTACGAGATATGACGGTTCGAATAGAACTATCTCTTTTTTGGTCCCATAAATTCTCAATTTTGGCTCATCTAAAACAAAAAATCCAAAAAGTTTCTTAAAGAGTACATGCATGAGTTCGCATGAACCTCATTCATCGAAAAATATTAACAAATAAATAAATGTCGAAGGTTTAGATTTTTTAGATGATGAAAAATTATGATTAAAGTTCATGCCATAGCTACGCACCTTATGATTATCTGCAAAATTTGAAACAAAACGTGGGCACCAGCTTAAAAAACACTGTTCCCAGAAAAACACGTGTGCGTTTCGAGCTTCTTGGTACCTTAAGGTATATTACGTTTTGAGATAAAAGAAGGTCTCTACCTTATTTCTATAGGTAATAGTGAGCTAAAATGAAAAAAAATTTTGATTCTTTTGAAAAATTATTTTGAGGTAGCCTTTTAATTTACAAGTTTACGATTTCTTCCACGGTCTTCGGATATACTATGTATATTTATACCTTATACTGAATATCGTAACACATAGTGTTTAAAATGATAGAGAAAATATTAGGTAAAAAGTAATGAACTGAAAAAATCGCACAAGATTCATCCAAATATTTTATTTTCGAATGATTTTTCATTTGCGAAATTCGAAAATTATAAATATTTAATGATGGAGACAAATAGAAGTTTAACCCGACTGTAAAAACAATGACGTACAATATCACATAAGATACCAGTTCAGATAACAAAAAATGAAAGCATATAAAGCATGCACTCACACCCAATAAGTCAGTCAAGCTCTTTTTTTCTCATGAAAAGTATCATTTTTTGGAGCAAAGATGATTAACATTCTTAACATCTTATCGCTGCTTTTTTTCGCTATCAGCGGAACCTGTAAGTCTTAGAAATTCAGAGATTTTAGTCTCATTATCTTTTGTAAAACATTTTTAAGTTTGCAATATCAATTGTTAAATTTCGAAGTGTCATTTGCCGCCACTAAGTTCATGCCGGGAAAAATGATCAACAACGTCGAATTAGCGTATTAATCCATTTATTCATTTACAATCATTAACAAAGTCACTAATCAGTTCGCAACATAGGCTTCGAGTTTATTTTTGTCTATCTATTAGTGATCATATCGAGTCTATGACTATTTATCTTCACTCTAATGAAGAGACTGTGACGGCTCTCTTCTGTTCGGGTGTCCCTGGATGATGGGTATTGCTGCACCCTGAGGTAGCCGACGTGTGTCCAATGGATTGGACGTTGTCTGGACTGCGATAGGCTCGGCGGCGGCTTGCAGGACGAAAGAGAGCGAAAGTTTTTATAGCTTTGTCAGGCCGTCAATCGTCACAGTCAAACTATTGTTTTGATTAACGCGCACTGTAGGCATTATTACCTTTTGAGTTTATGGGGTATTTCAATATTTTACCCATTTCTTTACAGGGGCCCAATGCCAGTTGGATACATCTAAAGACTTTGGTACCAATTCACCACTGCTCTTGAACAGTAACGGTGGAGCCTTGTACCCTGACAGAAGAGTTGCGAATATTCTAAACTTTAACAGCAATCAAGCTCAACAGAGTTACTGTCCTGGGGCTACAGTTGAAGTTCTTGGCGTTTCCAGTGGTAGTAACACTCTGCGTCTCACCTGCAGCAGCGGAACAAAATTCCAAGCGCCAACCACTGTACGTGAATTCAGCAACGTTCGCTGCAATAGAATACCCGTTTCAACCACTAGAGAAACTGGCAATTGTCCAAATGGACGCGTAGTCGAAATTGGTTTCCAAGCTACGCGAAACATTTTTTCCCGTACAATCGATCTCTGCTGGAACAGTAACAGAGGACGGACAACATGGGCCCATGCGGTCATCCCTGGCGCTATTTCTGGAAGACAAACTGTCGGTCAAAATCCAGGTTTCAGAGTGGCTGGATTCTATGATAATATCCCAGTTGTTCAAGCTTATACTAGAGCCTCGCAGCGGTCACAATTATCTCAAGAATTTGGCATGAATCAAACTTTGGTTGATAGGTATATACCGACTACAGGTGAGCTTTAAATACATTTTTGTTAAACCTGTATTAAAATTTGAATATCACTAGAAATTCAAGTTTCTTACTCTAATATACTGTTTTTCAATTATACATAAGCATTAAATTGATATGTTTAAAGTAAACGACTCAGTATTTGCGTATTTAAAAATTTGTAATTAACGCAAATATGATGAATTCTATTATTTTTTTTATATTTGCTTAATAAATAAACTCCCATAAACTACAGAAATTTTATCGAATGATATGTGTTTAACAAATAATACATCTATTACAGGTGAGCACTACTTAGCAAGAGGTCATCTTATTGCTCGAGCTGACATGTATTACACGGCTCAACAGGACAGCACTTTCTACTATATCAATGTTCTTCCAATGTGGCAAAGTATCAATAACGGAAATTGGAAAATTGTCGAGGACAATGTTAGATCTTTGGCAAGGGATAATGGAGACCTTGACGTTTGGGCTGGTAGTCTTTACGACCTGGAATTAATTTATACTCCAGTCGAAAATAGAACATTTTTCTTGGAATCTCATCGGGTCAGGGGTTCTCCAGTTTTGATGGTGCCCAGATTACTTTTCAAAGTTGCGTACCACCGTCCCAGTAATCGTGCTGTCGTGTTTGTGACGGCTAACAATCCTTACTTGGTAGCAAATAATATTCCAGGGAACTACAGAGTTTGTCCAGAACACACAGTATGCCGTAATAATTTCCCGCAGTTTAATAATATCGACAGAGGATACACTTATTGCTGCTTGTACAATGATTTTATTCAGGACGGTTATGCTAGTAATATTGGACTTCCCAATTTGGGAAATGTTGGTGCTCTTCTGTAAAGGGAAAAAGGATCTTTGTTTTATCTTTTTTTTTATTGCCTTTCTACTACAGGATGATTCATTCATATTTGTCATAACTATTATTTTTTAACGCGAGATTTGAATGATAAAATACCTCGCGGAGATGAAATATTATAAGAATAAAATTATAATAACACTTTATTCTTAAATAATTTTTTGTTTGACGTAAAGAGTAAAAACTTTGTAAATATTTATGCATTAAAGTCTGCAATATTAAATTGCGTGTGTTAAATTTTTAGAAATGTATCTCTGAGGCCAAAAATTTTACTTTGAAATCCGAAATCCGAGCTTGATTCTTGGGTACCGTAACAAGCAGATATCTCTCCTAAATTCCAAAGCGTAAAACGTAAGCGCTGTACAGTATCGCTGCATATTTAACCTTTTAACGCAGCGGCAGAAAAAGGTTTAAAAAGTTGAAAATATAAGAAGTTAGGAAGAAAGGGGGCGGCAAAAAAAGGAGATTAGGACGGGCAAAAGAAAAGGAGTAGAGGCGAGAGTGACGGCGGCTCGGAGAGGGGGGGAGGAATAAAAATCTTCAGCATAAGCGAGCGACGCTGCGAAGGAGAGGAAGTCTCGGGAGGGGAGGGGGTAGCCTTAAAGCGAGGGCAACAAAACGCAGGGAACACGGCACCGGGCTCACAAAAGGAGGAGCGCCGAGCAGGCAGATAAGCCCCGTGCGCGCCTCCATCAGGAGGCTGCTATTTCTCCCGTGACAATAAAAATTATAGGCTATCTGGACTGGAAAACAACGGGCCGAGAGGCTGCGCTGCCGCTGCTGCCGCTGCTGTGCCTCCGGATCGTGGTTTGCATTCATTAAGCCTCGACACGCAAGCAGTGGCGGCTGGTCCTCATCCCCGCGGCGCCTCCTCTCTCTCTCTCGGCATCCGCTCCTTCTCTCTCTCTCTCTCCCTCTCGTACTCCCTTTTTTTCTCTGTCCTCGTCGTCGCCGTCGCCGCGTCGTAGTCTCGCCCACGGTGGGTATGTGTGCATGCGTGTACGGCGTATCATCCGTGGCCGCGGCGCGTTGTGTTCCCTCCGATCGAGGGTTTCATTACCACATCGCCTGCATCTTGACTTCATAATGCGGCCCCGCTCTCCGCTGCGCGGCCGCGCGTTCCTCGATTTATGTGCGTTTCTCGATTTAGTGCCCTCCTCTCTCTCTTTCTTTTCTTCGCCGCGGTCGGGGCTTTCCTTTTTCGCCACGGCCGGGACCGTTCTTGCTGCTCTGTTTCTTGAGGGAGCGTGAATGATTGCTTTTTGCGGCAATTAAGTCCCCTTATACCGATGCGCGCGGGTAAACGTCTCAATGATTGGTTTTCTCGAATAAAAGTCCAATGATGTCCCTTCGCTCTCAGGCACGGCCGAAAGGTGGAGGCTGTTAATGGCCGACGCTTAAAAAGCGACTGCTACGGTTGTCGCGCAACCATCGCTGATCGGACCAGCTTATGAAAGCTCTCTCTCTCTCTCTCCCTCTGCCGCATGTCCGACGGATGCAAATTGTCGATGAAAAATTTACTTTGATAGAAACTTTTTATTGCTGTTGTTGTTTTAAACGAGAGCGGCCAGTGCTCTTTATTTTAATTGCGATAAGACTCTTTAATGTCGACATGATACGCATCGTGCAAATAAATTATTATAATTGAGCTTCCTATAAGTGATAATTTAGTAAATAGCTCTACTAAAGACTGCGACCAGGCTGAAATCCTAAAATAAAGGATTTTCCGATTACGCTTGAAAGTTTTCTTTTACAAACGTTTATACCTTATGTCCACTCATTAAATGTAATAACTAAGAATATATCAAAGCTTTTTTATCTTCCACGGGGGAAAATCTGTTTTTTCAACAAACTTTTTACAGTCTTCTTTATCCGAGACTTTGCGTGAAATGTTCGTTCAAATTTTATTCATATTTCTTATACAAAATTCAGCTTGCTACCTTGAACCTTTACAAAGCAAAGATTAATTGTTTACTTTGAACCTTCTACCATAATTTCGAAAACCCATGATATTTTACACATAGCCAAGGAACGGAACAGCAATTTGCCAAGCAGCTTAGCGGGCAAGGCGCAACTTCCCTCGGGCGCGAAGGGCACTAGACACCGAGAGGGCTCGCGATCAGCTGAGGAAGAAAGGATGATAATAGAAAATTATTTAGCCGGACGGAAAGAGCGAGGAGGCGAGATATCGCGCGCCGATGGAGTCGGAGATTCCGCGCGTCTCGCGCGGCGGGGCGCCGCGCTAAATAATGCAATAACGCAAGAATTATGGCAACTTAATGATACTTTATGTATAATTATATGCCTACGCAGCTCGCTCGCGCGCCGGCAGTAGTATAGTAGGCGCGCGAGGTGACTCGTTATAAATTTTAATGCAGCCAGCTCCTCGCATTCCCCGCGGGTAACGGCAGTCGCGGCGAACGCGCCAACCCTCGCGAGCTGAGCTTTTGTTTTCTCCGAAGCATTGTTACTTTTCGAGGCTGTTTCGAGGGATCGAGCTTGAGAAGCGGGGAATCTTTTAATTTATTTATATAATTATTTAACGAGCTAAATTGTCTTCGCGTGAGAAGGTAATAAAGTGAAAAAATTAAAAATTTATGATTAACTTTAAGTCGCCTGCCGGCGAAGGCGGCTGAGTTATTGGACATTATATTTTACAAGAATTCTTATAAAAATATTAACGTAGCACTGTTAACTGTGCAGTTACTTGTTTTAATAAAAAATCTATATTATAATGCATACAAGAGAAATTTATCCGTTTACAAAGGTGTTGTATGCCCATCGAATTCTGCTGAATTTACTTCTCACAGTTTTTCTTTTTAATGATGCAATTACGTTCTACAGGGAGGGTTCGCTTAAAGCGCGTTAAACTTCGTTTTATCAATGAAGCTTTTATCTTGTATAAGCGGGGAATAAACAAAAAATGCATGGAATCCGTTTATCGTGACAGATCTAGTCTGGAAAAGGGTAATTATACAATGTGATTTAAGATTGCATTGTTCAGAAGAATAATAGAAGTATGGAATTTCATGTGCATTATTATTCATTAAATTTGTTTAACATGCAAATAAGTGTCTCGCGTAGCGCGGTAAGTAAATTAAGCTTAGGGATAAACAGTGCGGAGATAAGTAAGCTGCTGAATTCATAAAGCATTGTTGCAGTTATAGTGTGAAGTGGCTTTTAATTTGCCACATTTTTATTTATTTTACAAGATTAAAAAAAACACAGATCGTTAGTTATTATAGTTTTGATAATAAGCCTAATTCATTAATAAATCGGTAACAGATCGGTAACAACTATTACGGTCATTCGTTTAATTCCCAACTAACCAGGTAAACTGCCGAGCAGTGTAAAAAGCGAAATCTGCTGATCGACCGTAACCCCCCGTACACCGTAGACTTTGTTTTCCAGCTCGCGAATCGGAGCCCCGGCGCGAATCCGCGCGGCTCGCCAATGATAATAAATATCTGCGTACAAGCGTTTTACCAGTATCTGTCATCTGCATTCTAATCAGCGGGCTCCCTCGGCTCAGCATTTCTCATTTCCCCCCGCCAGGCGGCGCGCCGCGCGCGTCAATTTATCTAAATCATCGGCTGGGAATACACGGCGGAGGAGCTCGCAATACGCGTTATGCCTAATAAAGCAACACGCTCTCTCTCTCTCTTTCTCTCCGCTTGCACCCCGCGTGCTCGGCAGCAGTTCGACTCGGCAGCGGAGGAGAGAAGAAGAGGAGTAAGCGGGCCCACCTCTACGGGGTGAGCCATAAAGTATACATGCGGGTATAAAGAAAAGAAAAGGCCGGCGCCGAGGCTGTAAACGTAATTAAGTGCATATTGAATAAAGCCGGGGAATACGCATTTTTACCCGGCCGCCGCGTTTTCTTCCTCGATTCCGCGCTATCCGCGCGGCCGAGGCGCATAATTTCTATCACTTGATACTCGCGCGATTGCGCGCCTTTTGGCGTTTCGCCTAGGTGCCATGATTTTTTCGAGGGCTATCGACGGCTTCGCTTTCTTGGGCACGTCTGCTTTTGCTTTATGACAATAATGCCGTAATGAAACTTGATACTTGCGTGAATCATTTCGACTTTGAATCAGTTATCGGCGCAAGTGCCAGATTTTATTTCATTTAATTAAGAATTCTGCTTGTTGCGACGATCATAATTTCTTAATTTTTTTTTTCTTTTAAATACTAATAAATTTATAGGATGGCAATTTCAATATTTTATTGTCCAAAACAACAATAGAAATTTTCACCCGTTGAGCTTTTAACAGAGAGCTCTAAATATATCTGCGAAACTGCAAAGCAATATTAAGACTGTGCAGGCCGTCGAATTGAATAATCTTAGAATTTATTTGGCAAAACACCGTGTATAAGAAGCTCGCGTGCGATGACGACCAGGTTCGGTTTATTTGCAAGGGCTGCTCGGTTCTGTGTGGGTGACGCGAGAGTGCGTGCGTGCCGCCTCTGCTCTCTTCTCTCCCTCTCTAACTCTCTCTCTCTCTCTCTTTCTCTCTTTCTTTGCCGGGGCTTTTTGCAAAAAGTACATTGCATTTATAAGTCATTTATTATGAATTACACGATGCTATATTTAAAATGGGAGGCATGTCTTGTACGTGGATATATGGGATATCGAGATTATAACGCATGCTCTCGAGAAAGGGAGAGGAACGGAGGAGGAAAAAGAGAGATGCGCGCAGTAGGTATCTGGAAGCGAGAGAAAAAGGCAATAAGAATGACGCTCCGCGAAAAGATTCGTATTTTGTTTCGTCGAGGAGCCACTCGGCGCATATCTTTATTTACCCTTATTAATAGGATCTGCGAGGATTAGACCTGGAGAATACACGATTTTCGTGCTCTGAGCTTTATTATTCTCATTTCGGTTCATTGAAAATTGATGAAACTCATCTATTAGTGGAAAGTAATGAAAAGTATATTACTTGCGATGTGTAAAAAAACGATGTTGTATCTTATTAATAACGTTTGAAGATACATGATTTACAGATCTTATTAAAACCAGTTCAATTTCCCAGTGATGGTATTACTAATTTTACTAAGAAAATTTAACATAAAAATAAGATAAAACAACTATACCAAAGAGAATATTTCATATTTAAGGTACAAATTTTCAACGACTTGAGGGGATGTGCAGTAATGTAACTAAGAGGGTGTTAAATTAAGCGCCCTTTAGAAAAAAAATCAAGAATTTATTAATAACTTATAACACTGGAGCAGCGATGGCTCAGTTGGTAGAGTACCGGTCCTTTAACCAGAAGGTCTCTGGTTCGATCCCGGTCTCTAGCAAAACTGACATTGGGACACCACTGTATTTATTTACAAGTGTCTAATAACATCAAAGCTCAGGTGGTTCGGAAGTTACCTTTATAAGCCGTTTGTCCCGTCGCGATTTGGCAAGCCGTAAGGTAGCGTAAAAGTCGTATTAATATTTTCCTAACAAAATGTTACACTGTAAATCTGTTCTCCCATTAATGGAAGAATGTAGTAATATTTAGTACATTATTATACTCGGCCTACTGTCATAAAAATATTTTATGAATATGTTATTAAGGATAGGGTACAGTCAAAAATAAGAAAAAAAACTCTTTTTTTTATTTCAGAAATGTTGGAAAGCATTTATTAGAGTCAAAATAAAAAAATTTCATTGCTTATTTTTAATCAAATAAAACAAAAAAAAAAAGAACAAAAAAAAACGAATTTTTAATGTCTTTTCATAAAAATAAATAATTCTTTATTTTTGGAGTTCTCTGCTTTATAATATGAAATGTGTTTCGAAATACGAAGTATCTGACGTTTATGACGAGTAATCAGCCGTCAGAATTCGACAGTGAGAATATACCTATAATATTTTTATGTAACTATAAAACATAGTTACATTTTTACAAATGCAGAGTGTAAAATAAAGAACTTTTTTTTCTGACTGTACCCTACTCTTCAAATTAAGTGCCTCTTTTTTTTAGTTAATTTAATAGGAAACAAACTTATGTGTGTAAATCTCCTTCATAAACAGATCAAAGCATGCTCGAGTTTAAAAAATTTTGTTTAATAAGTGCTAAATGCAACTTTACGCTGAAAATCTAATTTTAAAATTATCTAGAAATAAATGAAAAATATATGTTTTATAACAGTTACTTAAAATATTGACAGTATATTATTTTACCTTCGTCAACGGTATAACTGCTAGAACTTTAGGTTTGACCTTGTTGACGTTATTGCCTGTAAGTATCTTATACTGCGAATTACTTAAACTCTTGCATATATTATTTGGTTTCAAAAATTGTTCACTTTTTCCAGATGCCTATAATTTAAAATATTCTCAATTAATGAATATCTTAGTAATCAATTTATTATTATAGAAGCAGGATTTTGGGAATATCCATTTATTAAAAATCATTAGATAACAGTTTTGAGTTTTCTATTGTAAATCTGTAATGAAATGTTAGTGAAGGAAGTAAATATATATTTAGGTAAATAATAAAAATCGCGTTTAACCTAATCGATCATAAAGCTAGAAGAACAACTGTTTTAGGTATTGCTCAACTATTCCAGTACTTCTTAATAGTACTTTTTCGTTACAAGAGCATAAAATGGACTTTTCCCAATTCAGACATGAAATGGCCCCCTTTTCATGCCAAAAAGTAGCATAGAAAATCAAGCATTTCAAGCGGTTAAGAAAATTTTGAGTTTAAGCGGAGAAAAAAGTTTACAGAACGAACTAACTGTACAACGTAAACATTTTTCCCACTGTAAGCCTAAGATGCGGAAGACACAAGCTTTACGCTCGCTAAACAGGCATGGAAAGTCGTATTTAGCGCACACGTTTAGAAAAATAATATACATAACGCATGCGCATAGGTGTAACACCTATTTTGCGCACTAGTTACGTAATATACTATTTTCCTCGCTCGCTCCTCATTTTTCTCCGCTACAAGCTATTTTTTACGATTCCTGCTTTTTCCGGCTTGAAAAATTAATTTTTTTCGTCGTTAACTACGTTCCGCACGAATTGAAATGCCCGATCATCTATCCAACTTTCTGACACCAAAAGAGAGCTTTTCAAGCCTTTGTAGAAAAAAAACACGGTGTGTAACACGAGAAGAATAGAAGTACATTATGCAAAAAGGAGAGTAAATAAGCTATTTTTAGCAAGGAAGAGATGTTCTGCACGAGTCGGAGTCGCGGGTGCCGAAGGCGAAACCCAAATGCATTTCAAATCGCGCACGGAAATCATAAAAAATAGCTTTAAGCGGGGGAAGTCATTTTTGCTCTTAAACACAAAATTTTCTCAAATGCTTGAAATTTGCGATTTTCTATGCTACTTTCTAGCGTGAAATAAGTATTATTTCATGCATGAATTTAGAAAGAACTATTTCAGACTCGGGTAAGGTGTGTAGCATGAGTCGGAGTCGAGGTCACCGAAGGCGACACTCCTGATAGAAATAACTCATTTTCTCCCCTTGTTGCTCAATGTAATATTTACGCCTCGAGTGCGATCGCGCTAGATTATAAAAGTCTGACGCCCTTATGACGAACTTAATTTTTTTAAGCACAGGTGTATAAATTCAATTTTACTTTAATTTGCAGAAGAGCGTAAAATCGCATTTTACTTTTCGACACAAGTGTAAAAAAGCTGATTTTCAGAAGAGAGTGATATTCACCCTCGCCCGAGAATCATCTTTCTTAAGTATGTCAAACAATATTTTTCGATGCAAGGGGTATAGTATATTCTGTACCTAGGCCAGTAAAATAAGAAATATCTCAGACAACACGTAATTCTAGGTCCAGGTGAAGCCAAGCTTGACAAATATGAGATCTGAAGCTTTCTTTTTTATTCACCAAGGTGTGTATACTATTTTTATGCTCGACGTTGCCGGAAAGCAGCAACTTCTTTTCACGCAGCAACCGGGGGGCAGAAAAAACGATTTTAAAATATTCAAAAATCGAATTTTACGCACCCAAGTATCGAAAAATATATAACGCATTTCTACAGGAATTTCCAAAGACCAATTATAAAAATCCACGTAATAAAATTATGATGTAGCATTTTGCTACTCATTTTCGAAACGTGGTGTAGGTAAATCTTATAATTTATTGAGAAACGTCTTCCCTCCGGCTATTCCTCGGAGAGGGGAACTTAGTGGGGTCGGGCTCGCCTCCGACTATGTCGCGGAACGCAGGTGACCTTACTTTGTCGAAGAGGGTTTCGTGATGGCGAAACTGGCAGTCGGCACCGTCGTCGTCCTCTGCTTCGGGTAGTGCCAAGGCTGCAGTCACACCAGCTCACTCGCATTCACACACAATTCCACACCACCGAAACGAAATAAAATCTAGTCTCGCGCACGTGAACAGAGTAATTCAATCGATTTCGCCTCTGTGAAAACCCGGGTAATAATTAAATTAATAACGCGAGAATGGAGGTGAAACGACAATAAAATTTACAATTGCTTCGGAAGTTCGAAACCAAGGCGAAACGGTGACTAGCGGTTGGCGCAACCGGCGCGTTCGAAGCGAGGCACGGGAGTGACGATCTTCTTCTTCGTTGCCGCGCTTGCGGCC
>UCOM01002472.1:0-25907 GCA_900474385.1 Ormyrus pomaceus | reverse complement strand
GGGGCAGATGGATGATGGCTCAGGTGTGGCGCGACGCGGCGGCGTGACGGTCAGGGCCGCTTTCAGGCGGCGTCCACCTCGTAGTTAAAGTGCGCTGCTCAAACTCTCCCCCCCCCCCCCCCCCGGACGCTGATGACACGTTGGGCGAGAGTGGCTTCGGTTTAAAGGCGAGAGGTGGTTGTGCGATCGCGTGGGCGCTGGACGACAATGGACGGTTTTTGTTTTTTTGAACTTGTCGTCGGTTGAGAAGCGATTAGGAGTAATTTGGGATTTGAGCTGGTGTGCAAATTGGATAGGTCGATTGTTTATTCGAGCGAGAAGACATGTGGGCTATTTTCGCGAGAAATCTTCGTATAAATTACATGGCAGTATTGAGAATCGAAGCAAATAAAATTTCTGAACGTTAATTTGCTGAATATAGACTGTTATTTTTATTTTGAGCAAGTACTTTTTCATTACAACTCTTGCGAAGAAATGAAAATCACCTTCGTCAAGAGATCCCTAATAAATCGAATCTAGGTTGCTAGAATTATCGTTTGTGAAAAGAATCTGGGTTAATAATCGTAGTTTTACTCCCTCGGCGATAAAAATAATTATACGAGGCATACCTAGTTCCATCCGCTTCCCGATGAGTATTGAAGTTTGCAAACCCTTCATCATCTTTCCCAAAAAAACGCAATCAATTAAAAGTCAGCAAAGTCAACTTTTCAATTAGCCGCGAACATCTCGAACGAAAAACAAAAGAAACCGAGCTCGCTCGGAGTAAACAGATAGTTAGAGAGACTCGTCGTCGTCGCGGGCGATAAGTTCGCCGAGCAGCGGAACGTGACGACGTCAATTCGGATTTACTCGCGACTTCCCCAACGGGAGAGAAGGAACGAGCGGCGGTTACGCAGGAAGGAGAGAGGACTCGTCTCCTCCGCGGGGAGGGAGAGAGAGAGAATATCTGGTTTCCAGTCGCAAGAAGCAGCGGCGGCAGGCAGGCCTTGTTTGCGGGAGAGAGAGTATATTTTCCGGCTTGCCGGGATTGCCGATGCACCGAGACGGGGGATTTACCGGCGAGCGTTCATTGTGTATACCCAAAGCCTCCTGACGCGAGTTATTTCGCATGCATGGAACCTTAAGAATGTTAGATTAAAGCGGGAGTTATGCTTTTTCGCGCTGCGGCCGAAATTGTTCGGGAAACTCTTTTAACGTTAGAGAATTTTTATGGCTTCCGCTGCATTCGATAAACTTGAGAATATGTATAGCTTTTGGAGTTTTAATCAAGTGTAAAGGATGTTCCGGCTCTGTTTTTTTAATCTAAGCAATATGAACAGTAATTTGCAGGTTGAAAGATGACGAAAAGTCGAGCAATTACGAGTCGATTAATACTTTTTACGCGAAGGCTCAAAAATAAACTTCGAAAGCCGATCCGTCATCCAAAGACGTTTTTTCTCCTCGTTTCGCAAACACTTCCCGCCACAAATGCCTCCGCGGCATTTCAATAAAGGCAGAAGAGCAGGCAATCAGCGGTTAATTGAAAACTTTCAGACGGCGTCGCGTCCCGAAAAAAAAGGCATCAAGAGTCCTCTCCGCCGTTCAACGTCTCCGTTTCGCGGCGTCGTTCCCTCCCTCCCCCTCCGTCCGCCGGCAAAGGCTCCTTATAAACGTCCCGCGACGGCAGTCTCGAAGGGGGACTCCTCGCGAAGGCAGAGGGCCCCCAGTAGGAGGAGAACAATACGCAATTACAAACTAATCAGACTCGAAGGAAAAGCCTTGGCGCGCCGCCAAAACTGTTGAGCGAGAGCGAGAGCGACTTGTCGGTTCTCCACTCTCGTTATCTCCTCCCCCCGCTGCCGGCTGCTATCGACTTCCCTCGAAAGTCATCGAGATTATCGGCGGATTAAGCGAATCGGTTCCAAGTTTGCGTTCGAGCGATGATTAATTTCGCGGAAGAAGCGTGCCTTTGGGGGGGACTCGATCTGTCTCTCTCGCCGATCGCGAATTAATCAAGCCGGGACCGACTTGCCGTGGCCGCGGATCGCTCGTAGCGGGAAATTCAGCCCGTGGTGATTGATGAACGGAGGAGCTTTTTCTTCGAGCCGCGAGCCGTTTTTAAAGCTCGAGCGGATGTCTTGCGACTTACTTTCCTCCTCGTTTTCCTTATTTACTCGCAGTCGATCAAAATTTAATAGACGCGAGCCGGAGGACTCGCCGAGATTTCGCCTCATAAATCTTGCCGCTCGAGTGATTCCTCTTCTGGCCGACGTTATTAACGCTCTTACAGACAGCTTTTGAGCGGTGGTACCATTTTTGGACGGCCTCTAGGTAAGGGGGAATTAGTTGGCTTTGCCTTAGGCGCTACATCAAGCTCAAATGTACGAGGCAAGCATTACCGCTGTTGAAATTAACCTCAATTAGCGAGCTCGGTTTCCGCGCGGCTTCGAATTAATAACGGTGATGCACAATTTTATCGGTTTATTGCGTTAATCACCGCGGCTGCCCCGCTCGAGTAAATTGGCGTCGGAATAATTCACCCGCAATACTTTCAATCCAACCGCGCGAAGAATATACCTCTCCCTTTCTCCCGAATAATTAACGGCCTCCTCCTCGTCGGAGCGGAGCAAAAGCAGCCGATCCTTCGACATGGATGCAAACAACGCCGCGCAAACTTCTCTCTCTCTCTCGCGTAACAGCGGGGGCAAATCAAACTGCACCGTCGCTCCGTTCAAAGGCGGCGGCGGCATTTCGCAAACTTGTCATTTAGTTGGTAGAGCGCGTTGAGTTTCCCGAACTAACGGCGCCGCGGAATTCCATGCTTCTTTATTCTGTACCTCTCCCTCCCTCCTCTGTCTTTTCACAAATAATTAGCTCGCTCGAACTTTCCACTTAGGCGCGCGGAGACGCGACGACGGCGGCGGCGGCGGCCTCCGTATGGCGCGTCTCGGATTCCGCGTGCAGTTTCGTGTTTCGCGCCTCGATTAAGTCGAGAGGCGCAAGAACGGAGGAGGGAAAGTCTAGGCGAAGTCAAAGGGCGTCTCTCGCTTCTCCGGGCTGAGAGCGGCGTTTTTTTTCTCAGTTTTTGTGCGGTTGCGATTTTTGAGTGGAGTTTTATGGCTTTTGGGCTGGGATTGTAGGTCTTTGAAGATATTATTTTGATTGGAAATGAATGAATTTTCAGAGTTAATCATTTCATTACGATTATTCTTTAGAAATTTCTTTTTTTCTGGATTAATGCTTCAAAATACTCGTTTTTCATTAGCTTTTTTTTCAACTAAAATTGTGAATTTACGCCAGAAGTAGGTGGAAAAAAATTTCGATACTTTTATTGAAAAAAAAATACGCGATAAAATGTTCCACCTTTGCCAACCATGTTTATTTTTCCCCTCGCAATTTTCCTCCAAAAATTGAAAAAGTTATCCGTTTATTGAGTTTTCGCCAGCTCCGCGCGAAAATGAGGTACGAGGGACAGTCGAAGGAAATAAACGCCGTTCCACGGCGGTGGCGCCATCGAAAGCGGAAGGCGCGCGATGTTATTTGACGTTTTCCATTCAGGCGGCTGTCGAAAGTTGGCGAGCGGCCTCGAATATTGACTCTCTCTCTCCCTCGGCGATCGCGCGAACTCGCCTGTCAATTAAAAATGCGAGGCGAGTTTTGAATCGGGCTCTTTATTCTCGCAGCGCGAATTCGTTCGCGCGCGGCTCGAATGCCCGGCGCGCTTTTAATCGCCGCTGAAAAATGCGGGCGGGGAAGCTTTTTGGGTCGCGAGCGCGGAAAAGCTGCCTTTGAAATTGCGCGATGCTTTTCGGCTCTCGCGCAAACGAGCAGAGTGAATTGAAGGCGCGAAATTATTGACGTCGCTGCGGGTAAAAATCGCGGCGAGGGTAAAGTAATGCATCTCGGCTGGGGGGTTTAATCTCGTTTAAAGCTGCATCAGTCAATCGTATTTAAAAATCTGGCATCGCATTAGTCGGGACGGGGAGAGTCTTGTATTTTCGCGTCGTATCGATTTGGCTCCGAATGTCTTTCGTCTCGGCTTCGTTTTTTTTTCCTTTTGCCTTTGCCCGCTCAAAGGGACGGAAAAGGAAGGGACGGAGGGGTAAGTGGCCGCCGAAGGAAAACAATTTTCTTTATGCAACAAAGCCTCCCGACCACAATTCGGGCGAACGTCGGATAAAGCAGCTAAAAGAAATGCCAGGAATAGGCTTTGGATTGTATTGATCTGTCTCGCGATTGAATTCTGTTTGATATTACTCTGAGATAATTAAATTATCCCGCTTGAATTCGATATAAATATTCAAGTGCGTTCGAAAATAAAAAGAGGTTGCTCATTTATTAAAACAATAATGAACCGAAAAATTACTGTATTTATTTTAGGATTCTTATATAACTTTGATGAAGATGTGAAATATTTAAACACTCAAACTTCGACTCTTTGTAATATTTAATAATAAGCTTCATCTTTAAACAACCGTCACGCTAAATTTACAAAAATATCAAATCAGTTCAATCAAAAAGTAAAAATTAAATCTTCAACAAATAGATTATCACTTAATTAGTGCAATAGCAATAATCAGTTGCTCCAACAATCCCGTCAATTCATCTCGGATTCAACCCCGAAATTTCCCATTGGCGGGAGGCAAATACAAGAGAGAAAGAGAACGAGAGAGAAACTGAGCGGAGTTAAGGGCGATCGTCTCCTATAAAGGATCTCGAGCGACGAGCTAAGGGGGGGAAGGGCTGCATGAGTCACGACACAATACATCGTCCGTGTCGATTCTGCAATCCCGGCGATTACTCTTCCTCTCGGCGAGCGAGGCGAAAGAAGCGAGGAAAAGAGAGAGAAGAGAAAAAGGGGGCGGCAAGAGAGAGGGAGAGACAGACACGGAGGCTTCGGTGGCATTATAATTTCTCGCGCGAAGCTGCAGTCGGCACGTGAAAACGCCCCGTCAGGAGAGAGACAATCGCGAGTCGTTACTGCGAAGGCGGCGAGCTCGCCCCGCTGCCTTTGTGTATTCTTGTAATGAATATATTGATTGCGAGCTGGGGATATTCGGGCAAGCGCTGCTTTAATTATCAATTCATTGTTAATTAAAGCGAGTATTTTGAGATTCTTAAAAATATTTAAAAATTGCAAATAGATTGCTAAAGTATTAAAGCTTCCTTCCCACTCTTACCGGAATTTCTATTTTTAAACGATCCCTTCTCTCGCCCTATAAGCCTTTAATCCCATTACTTTCCCCGAAACTTGTTCCGCATCCCAATAAACACTTGTTACCCCCGCGGAGGCGCCATCAAAATTTGCATCTCCTTCCGCGTCGGCCGTCCAATCTCGAAATCCGGCAACAAATCCAGCCGGATCTTATAGCGGCTGTTTATCCATCGCGACACTCGTTTCTCCCCCTCCCGGATCCCGGTTCTTAAATTCGTGCCCTCTTTTTTTTTTTTTTATTTCGCGCGCGCCAACGAAGAGGGAAGCTGGGCGTGTGTATCGAGGGTCGAGAGAGAGAGAGAGAGAGAGAGAGAGCGGCTGCCGCTCCGCCGTGCGGGTCGATACCGCAGCGTGGCGCGCATCTCGCCCCTCCGCCTTTTGAACGTCCTCTCTCTCTCCCTTCTTGGTATTTCCAGGCCTGAAGTGCAGGGGAGAGAGAGAGAGGGCGGGCGAGCATTCCGCGCGAAATTTCCAATTTAACTTGCCGGCTATTTAGCGTATTACGCGATTATTAGAGGCTTAGAATTTCAATATTGCGCCCGCAGGAGATAAATACGCGACGCGGAGAGGAGTCGGCTCGTTGCGTCGTGCGGACGGGACTCGCTTTCGAGGATTTCGGGCAGTCGCTTTGTGAATTTAATTGCTCGTCGGGGATGAGTTATTAATTTAGATTAATTTTCGGGAATTTTCAAGTGTTTTTACTTTTGGCAAAATATCCAGTTTTTTTCGGGATACGTTTAATTTTAAAGTTAGATATATCAGTTTGTTTAAATTATTACAATTTAGTCCCGAGCCTAACGACAACGCTAAAAATACGCCAATCAAACTTAAATTCCCGATCGATAAAACGAAATTTTAATCATCGAAACCTCGCCATCCCCGCACCCCAACCGTCCCTCGCCTCTCTCGCCGTCGAAAACTGAAAGCAGCTGCCTCCGGGCGCAGGATCCTCCGCGGAAAAAATAGTCCGGCCGAGGCCTCGGCGCGCAAGATCCTTCGGTGCACAGGCAGGAGGCACAGCCCTGGCGGATTTGGGCGGCGTCTAGTATCGAGCGCGCTTCGCGCGAAGCCGGGACGCGCCGCGAGCTGTTGCCATGCCAACCGACGGACTCGCTCTATAACTCGCGCCGTTGCCGCCGCCGCCGCCGCCTCCCCGCGATGGCCCGTGCACCGAGAGAGCGCGTGTACGACGAGAGCTGCATGTCGCCCCCCCCCCTCCCCCGAATCAAGGAGCCGTACACCGCCGCGGAGAATCCTGTTACGCCGGCCGTATAATCTCCTTAGCTCGATGCGCGAGCAGGACATTTTTAATAAATTTACCGACGGGGGCGGCATTGGGAATGCTTAATCCGAGCCAAGGACTGCGTGGAAATTGTATTACTTTGGAAGATGCGGGGATGCTGCGTTTTCGGAATTTCGGAAATGTGGAGAGCGTCCTTTTATGTGGGGGAGTTCTTGATCAAAAGGAGTGTCGGGGTTAATATATGAATGGGTGGTGGTTTTCAAATTTTATGCTTGGATTCATTGCAATTAAATTAATTTGACTTTATTTTAAGCTCCAAATTGCATTCTGAAAATTTCATGAAATCAGCTTCAGATTATATTAACTAATTTTTAAAATGCTTTTCTTACTCAATATAGCTAACGTTTTAATCTGTAAAATGTTTATTGATTCTGCGGCATTCAAAGTAAACCGCCGTCGTACACAGCAAATTCATATTCATACGATCCGAGTCGTTTTAGTTTATTGGTACAGAACCGCTCGTAGCTTTTGATTAATGCATTCAACGGCTTTGTTGCACAGTTTAGCGTTCATTTGCATACAGTGAAGTGTGTTTGTCTTGTTGGCGTAGTGCATTTAGGTGTGGTGGGCATACAAATCAAGGCATTGATCGTGCAAACGAGCAATCAAGACGTCTTCATCATCCGAAAGCGAAAGCCAGCCGCTCGAGAAAAGCACCAAAAAAAAAAAATCCCGAGCATAGCCGCCGAAAAGTAAAAAAGCTCGCCCACTTCGTTCCTGCAAAATTCATACTCGCCGCGCAAAAAAGCGCCTCGCGGCTGCTTATGAAAAATGCAAAGAATTTCGAAAGCGGAAGAGACGAGAATTGCATAATGCAGCGGAGGGGGACACGTTTCCGACATGGAAAAGTGCGACTTCGGCGCGGCGAAACTTTTCCGGACTTTCATTAAAAGTTCAGGGGGCTTAATTACGATCGACGTCGCGTTTTTCGCGCGGCGTCGTCGACCGATTTTGCCGTACCTCTCGAGTGCCGCTTATCGTTCCCTCCACTCGTCCAAGACGCGAAAGTACAAAAAGGGTCTCTCTCTCTCCGGAGCTTCTGTGCTTCTCTCGCTGTCTTTTTTGGGGCGAGAACAGGGCGCGGGGGAAAAGTTGGCCACTCGGGCGGAAAGTACCCGCGCGGAGATACACTCGAGATTTTCGGAAAAGTTCGTCGGAGGTGCGCTTTAAATTTTTTCGATTCGACGGTAGTCGACTAGAACTCGGGAGAATTTTCGGGAATTGTAGCTTTGTGACGCTTAAGTGCTCGCATTACTTGTGTACTTTTAAAAAATGCTTCTGTACAATTTGAAATTCAAAAAGAAAAATACTATTCTCTGTAAAGTCCACAAAAACAGAAATAATAGCAACAAAAAAGTAAAAGTATACTTACTATCTTAACTTAAGAATCTCAAAGCTTCATTTATGTGATTTGCAAATTTATTCAATTTTAAAAAATTGCATTCATATCAAACAAAATTTTTATTACGGAACAATTTCTACGATTTTAGATAAAATTAAATTTAAATCAACTTTCTCAAAGAAACAAAATAAAAAGTAGTAATACAGTAACAGCTTTTTTAAAAAAGTAAAAAGTTCTTTACGTATGCAATAATCCTAAATATATTACATCCAAATGCTTTCAACCCCTCCCCCCACTCACCTTCAAAACTTTTACAAAACGATGCAAATTGCTCTAATAATCGCCATAACTCAGCGTACCCCGCAATCCCTCGCATCACGTACGTAAATGTCCTTCGTCAAACTCCCCCAGCGAGCCATCATCACTCCTAAAAGCTCCAACTCCTACGACATCACCCTAAAAGATTCCCAAAAAAAAACCCCTCCCCCTCTCGACAAACTACCCAATTTCCGAGCGAAAGAGGCAAAAAAAAAGCAGCAGCGTAAAAAAGACGAGAGCTCGCATTACCCGCGGTAATGCACACGCGCGCGGGCATTGGGTCGCTGGATATCGGGGTCGCGACCACACGCCCTTTTCCGGGGGTCGCGCTCCTCCTCCGCGTGTTTGCCCGGTGCTCGAGAGTTGTGCCGCCCGCGCTGCGTCGTCACCGGCAGGCACTTCCGCTCGAGAGTCGAGCGCGCCGCGGAGATCGGCTTTTATCAATTAGGTCGAGATGCTTGGTTAATGGGAGGGCTGCGCTCGGCGGAGCTCCCGACATTTTTTACGAAGGGCGGAGGAGGGTTCTGTTGGGGTGACGAATGCTGCGAGGCACTTTCAGGGGTTGCTTTCGCTCCGACGCGTTCGTCGGTGGAGAACGGATTATTTTTGTCGGTGAGATTATTTATCGGGGTGGAAGGTGGCTTCTAGATTTCAGGTTTGTTAAAGTAGTCGAGTGTCTCGATTAAAGTGACTTGCGAGTACTTCTCACTCCCATTGAGAACGCGATAAAAGTCTCTCGCGTATATTAAGCCAGCGAAGCCACTTCATAAACGCATGTTCAAACAATATGCATATTTTGTTGCTAATTTGTTACGCCGTGGCAAAGCTACAATTTTTAACTAGTTTTCCACCAATCGCAGACAATTACGTAATAAAACAAAGTTACACGTCCCAAGAGAGTCATTCCATCCGACGGATAATAAAAGTTTTCCAAACGGACCCAACTTCTACATTTTCACTCACTGCTTTCCAAGAAATTCGCAAGCGATAAATCAAAATCAAATCAAACCCAACGAACTCGATGAAATCTCTCACTTCTCCCTCCCGCCTCCTCCCTCCCCTTACCTACTCCCATCTCTCGGCTAACCTCGTATCCTCAGCAGGAGACGCCTCGGCTCCTGGTTTTCATCTCCTCCGCATAGGGAACTTTCCTCCTCTCCACCGGGCGATAATCAGATGGCCCGCGGAACACCGAGTCGTGGGAGTCTTTTCTGCGGGCGACGAAGAAACACCCCCCGGGGGCGGCCTTATTAAATAAAGATACGGGGAGCGTCGCGAGGAGGAAGGAGAGAGAGGAGAGCCGGTAACGCTTAGCGATTAATTTGATTAGGAAGGAGCGGAATCGATTGTTTTCCGAGAGGGGAAGGAGAGGACTCTGCTTCGTTGGTTTATATTGCCCGGGAGTAATTAACAGAGTGGCCGGTTTTCTGTTATCGCTTCTGTCTCGAATTGATTCCGTTATTTTTTTTTGCTACTCCGTCGGAATTGTTTGCGAGCCGCTATAATAATTCCATTGTCGTGATAATGCGTTATATTTAGATAGCGAAATCGCGTGTTTGCTTTCATTATGCTTGACTAATGAATGGCGAATATTCGATTTAACATTTATATTTGAGAAGAGCTCGATCATCGGTTGAGCATAATAGTTCATTAAGCAAACATAGTATCGCTAAAGATTGTATTGTTATCCATTATTCCTCCCCCAAGTGCAACGTAAATAAATCATGCATTAATCAATTTTTCCGCTTTTTTTTGTTCCAGGTGAGTTATCTATCCCGGGTTCCGAAGCTGGAGAATACATGAATTTCCGATAGCGCGAAACGAAGGTTTGATCTTTCCGACTCTACAAATACCCTTTTATTATCAATATTTGCCCGAAAATTTATTCGCTTCGAGCGTCGGCACTTGCCACCTCGCCGAGCGAGAAGAGCCAAGTCGTAAAACTCAAACAGCATCTCTCCCAACCTCTCGTATTCAGCGGTAATTCAAAAGAATTCGCCCGTCGGCCGTTGCATCAGCCATTGTGAATAATAATGGCAAAAGGAGAGCAGAGGGGGGGCTCGCTTGCATAAAATTTCAATCGCCGCTCGGAAAATTTCGAGCGGCGACGCCGCGCAATTCGCGCTCGCGATTTCTTATTTTCGTCACGCGGGCTGGGAAAGCTGCTGCTGGCGAGCGGAGATAAGGGAAAACGCAATCACGCCGTAGCGCCTCGTCGCCGAGCATGAAAAATTCAGAGAGTCTCTCTCTCTCTGGCGAGCCGATAAAATCGATATTTCGAGTCGTCGCGCAGCTCGCCTCTCTTTTTCGCTTTCCTTTTCCGGCTCGCGGGGCTTTGGCGCGAGAGGCGGAAAGGATTAACGGCGAGGCTGCGGGAGAGACTCTCGGGGCGATAAGTTTTCGGGGAGATTCCGATCGCGGAACGCGACGCGAGCTGTTTGCGGAAGCGAATTCCGTATGCAGGTTTGTTTGCATTGATTTGTTGGGCTTTGAATAAATCAATTTTAACGAAGTTCAATGCCAAGGTGAAGCGAACGCGATTTATTGAAGTCGGCTCGAGGCTTCCTTTTGAAATTCATTATTCGTGTGATATTCGGAGTGTGGATAATGGATGCAACGATATTAACATGGAAATTTATCGGTCTATTCATATTTATTTGAAGGATTTGCACATTTTATAAAAACCTTTGTCACTCGGGGTGAACAGTGAAGAATGGCACTTCAAAATAATAAAGTTAACTTTATCTAATTTAAATGTAAAGTCGATATCCTTTTTCCAGCGATTCCATTAAAATGAAAACTTGAAATTTCAAAAAAAAAAGCGAAATCCTCTTAAAAATTAATCGATAGAAAGCTTCCATTGTAAAAGAAAACTTGAGCCCCGCCAACTTATCATCGTCTCTTAGACCTTCCTCGATATTAATAAATAACCCACCCTCGCGCGCCATCGACCATTAAAGTCACGCTCCTAATAACCCCCGCTCGCTTTTTCAAGCCCGGCGGAAGCGCATCGCCTATTCACGACGCGGCGTTCCCGTATCACCTCGCCGTGAGCGAAGATGACTGTTGCTTCACCCCGATCCCTCGGGGGAGAGAGAGAGAGAGGCTCTCGGAGACGTGTCGCGCGCGTCTTGGCTGCTCTCTTCTCATTCGATTGCCGGGACACGCGTCGTCTAGCTCTCCGGGGGAAGAGGGGGAGAGAGCTTGCTTTCTTATTCATTCGAAGCTGCGCGAAGGAGCTCTCTCTTTCTCGTCTTTGCGCGGGCCAGGTGTCGTCGCGAGCTTTTTTACGCCGTTTCCCCGGGCTGTTTTATTGGCGATGTTGGCGAGAGAGTCAGCTGCGGTTGTTTAGGCCGAGTGTGTTTAGTCTTCGCCGAGAGCTGAGATTTACAGTGTAATGCGTACGGTAAGAGGAGTTCCGTTGGAAGAGCTGACGGGGGCTTCGGCTGGGTTTCAGTGGTGAAGGTCTGCCGGAACATTGCAGATATTCATAGGATAATGCGGTTTTAGTTTTACGCCTGAAATGCAATTAAAATGGTAATCGCGAAGCAGTTTTCTTCGAGAAGTGGTTCAACGATAAATATTGCAGCGGTACATCATTCCCCGGACAATCTTGTTGCACCGCGGCGCAGATAAAATTCCTCGTAAAGCTCGAAAATTCTCCGCAGAGCTTTATCCCAAAGTTTTACACTCGAACCGAGCATCAAAGGAGCCCCTTTATATTCCGAAAAAAAATTTAGGACGCTCCAAGGACCCCCAACGGCACAGTCGTTCCCGGAACAACTTCCTTAAAACTTGCTCGCAGCCGAAGCGGAGCTCGTAAGCGGGCGTAATAAAGGCCCTCCGCATCCTGACTTAAATCTTGGAGAAGTAGGCCAGCGCCGCCGTAAAAACTCGCTCCACCCTCCTCCATTCTTACTTAGCCAACATCCATCGGAATGCGAGAAAAGCGGGTCAATCGACTTAGCCTAACCCCTCCTCCCCGAAAATTGGATGGGGGGTGAAAACCCCCTCGCCGATGATAAATCCAGCGGTTACCTTTCCCGCTGCGCTTGGCTACATGATTTACGAACTGATAACGAACGCGGCCCATATTTGTCGTCGTGGCCCGAATTTCGGAGGCTGCGTGCCTCCCCCTCGCGCGCAGCTCGCGAGATTTATGGCGGCGCGCCCCCCCGCTGCAAATATTTGTTCCCTCGTGCCGAGGGCTTTCGTTAATTCGGCCGGACGTAACGGCGGGTTATTCGAAAATTGATGCCGGGAGGATTGATGGCCGGGGGAAGAACCGCGGGGGCGAGGATGTTTGATTCGATGATTGGAGAGCGGCGGCGGCGGCGGCGGGATTCGAGATTTTCGAGCGCGGCGCCCGGTAATTGATTAAAGCGATATCGATGTTTTTCGGAGATGCCGGACGCGGAGGCCCTCGAATATTTAGGGGCTGCTGCGCTGGGAGTGAATTAGTTGCCTGTTTCATTAAGGCGATTGCTTGATTGATGGTACGTTTTCACGGAAATTTTCGTTTATTTACGATCTGTTGATTCACATTTAATACACGCTCAAGTGCCGGGGCTTTAAAAGTAAATATTTTCCAAAGAAACCTCGTAAAAACCTTCGCAACGTTCGCCTTCAATTCCCGCACCGGAAAAGCAAGCAAAACCAGCCCGACCGGCAATCCGCGCACTCGATCGAAAACGAAACCCCAGCGCTTAATAGCCCGAGATTCTCCCACATCACGACTATCAGCTCGCGCCGAGCGACTTATCAAATCATAAATTCAATTGCCGAAGTCCCCCTTCCCGACGTTCCGTCTCTCTCTCTCCTCGTGAGCCTCTCCCCCGTTCTCGGAAGCACCGAGGCTTCGTTAAAAATAAGTGCAGCCCCGTAACCGAATCAAAAGCCATTGATCTCGCCGAGGGGGGGTGTTGCGTCGGCGTGTTCCCCCATAAAGGTGTCAATTAGACGCGTATCGAACTCGAACCTCGACTCTCGTTAATGAGCAATGAACCTCTCGCGGAAGCGTATACGTACGTGGGCACTGCGCGCTTAGCTAAATTGCCGATCGGTTATGCGCGCCGCGGTAATGAAAACTAACGACGGTCGGGGTCCGGAACGCCTCTTGTCTCGCGCGCCTTTTTTTTTTTAACCCGGGGACGAGCTCTCGCTTTGGTTACAGTGTTTTTTAGTGCTAATTAATCAAGTACTTGCGGGTTATTTATTGCGGCTTGTATACGAGGGAGAAGAAATTGCGAAAATGCCCTATGGAACCGCTGTCGGGTGACTAATTAGGCGGTTAAAACGTTGCTATTATTATTTATGATGTTGTTACAGTAATTACAGCAAAAAACATTGGTAAAATCAATTTTTGCCATACTACTATTTAAGAGTAATTTTTTAAAAAGCACACCTCACATTCCGTTAATGCCCTGCAATTCACAACGGCGCAGCTCTAAATATTAACGCGCGCAATTGAAAGTTAAATTAGTTAAACTACGCACGAGCCGGCAAAGTGTTTTGATAGCCAAAGCTATGCTTTCTCCGAAGCGAACGAGGGGGGAAGAAGAGCGGCCGCGCTCCGCGAAGTTGCCGCTGCGCGCGGAGGCTCGTTAGCTCGAGAGAGCGGAGGGCGCGCGCGACAAATGAAACGTTGTAATTATTCGGGCGAGGTGCGCGTACGCGTACGTATATACGTCGGGCGTAAAACGCGACCTGGCAGTTCCCGTTAGCGCCGCGCTTTAATAGAATTAAGTGCATTCCGGGCGCGTCGCGCGACTCGCGGAGAGAGGAGGCTCGAAATTATTCGCGAATTTCGGCCGCTGGACGGCGCTGCAATTACGGCGCATTCTTCTCTCTGCGATATTTTGCGAGTGCTTTACTTTGAATTTTTCGCGATTTTTAAGCGTAAAATAATTATGCTAAGCTTCCGTTCGAATGCGTTGTAATTGGTGCTTCGAGCGCAACCTGCGGCAGATCGATGCACTACCACTCGACGCCATCGTCTAGGAAAGACTCGAGGCTCTGCTGCGGCGGTAACGTAGCGAGCTTTCGAAAGTTTTATAAATAAATTTCGAGTTCTCGGCCGCTGCTGCCCCCACCGGAAATCCGGCGAAGCTTCTTCTCGCCTTCTCGTGCGCGGGATTGAATTATGAGCGGTCAATCATTCTCGCCTGCGAATTTCGTCGCGCGCCTCTCTCGTCCTTTGATCTTGTTGAATAATGCCATCTGCCAACGGGAAGCGATCAGTTGCCGTCCCGCTTTTATTCGTCCCGCTTTTTTATCAAACCGCGTTCGGATTTTTTTCTAATCCCGACGCTTCAAAAGCGTCGCTGCGCCGCTGTACGCTCTGCAAACGAGGGTGAATTTTTTAAGCTACCACTTCCTGCGGAGATTTTAATTTCAATAAAATCCACCTCACCGCCAAATCTGGTTCCAGCTACTCCGTCAGTTCCCATCGACTCTTCCGAGAAGCGAATCTCCTCGTTAAAATCAAAGCGAAAAGAGGCCTCCTCCGTGCTCTTACGCACGTGCGCCTCGGTAAGAAAAGAAGCCGCACGCTCGCCGACTCGCGAGAGGTCAATGCGTTTTATTTTCGTTCCTGTTTACTCGGGCAGGCGCGGAGAGCAGAGATCTTCGCCACGCGCGCCTTTACACAGATATCCGCGCTCCGTGCTCTTTTTTTTTCGCTCTCGGCTCTCCGCGCCGCGCGGCGCAATAAGCCGCCTTCGATATCGCGCTCGATTGTATTATATCACCGGCGGCGCGGCGCGGGCCGTCGATTCCGAAGGCGCAGTAGTGTCGTGTTCGCTGCGTGTCGTTTGTCGCGTATAACCCAGAATAGAAACGCAGCCAAGTGGTTTGCGGTTGCGAGCGGCGCACCGATTTTTCGCGCCGACGGCTGACGGCTTTGCGAGGCGCTCTTGGGGATTTCATTTGCCTTTTTGGTTTTTTTTTCCATGGATTCGCTCGGCTGCTTTCTCCCCGTTGGCGGTAGTTTTTTGTTTTTTAAGATCGGTGGGTGTAGCTTTGTTTTAGATCGTTTTGGATTGCGGTCTTTGCTTCGTCCTTATTCTGCGGGTTGATTGAACTCGAATGGTCTGGATAGTGTGGTATTAAATTTGGATTTTGTAAAAACCAAGAAATAATCGTGTTTTCCTGTTAAATGTACACGTAGGAAAGGACTGAAGGCAGATATAGCTCCCCTGGTTTCATTTTTAAAATCCAATAAAAACAATGTTTACAAGTATCTGTTTCAATAGTTACATTGAATACATTTTTGCTACGAAAATAGTTTCTGTAAACAATGTAGTATACATTTACAATAAAACTGCATTATTTTTCAAGGGGATCCTTTAATATTTGCAGACCAATCATTTTAAGCGAAACTCTTGGCCGCCGTAATTGAAGGCACCTTTGCTTATTTTGGCACGCAAACAGTAAAATTCTCACGAAAAATACCGACAAGAAACATCGCGTTTCTTATCTCGGCATTGTTAAGCAGCCCGCTTAAAAACTTAATCATTCGGCATAAACTTTAACGATCCATTGAAAACGGGCAAAAATCCACAAATCCCCGCAAAAGCAATTGTACGCCGCCCATCCTAATTTTTGCAATATATCCCAGCCTCTCGCGGCAGAAGCGATAAATAAAGCTCTCCGAGCCGCGGCCGTACGGCCATAATTCCACATCCCCATTATACATCTCCGCTGGGAAAAACGCTTCCTGCTTCTCTCGACCAGCTCACCTACGTCGCGCATTCCCAATAAGCGCCAACCGAACTGCGCTCCACGCCTATATCCCTCCCTCCCTCTCTCTCTCTCTCTCCGTCGGTCGGCGTCTTTTTTTTCCGCGTCCCTTCCTACCTCCTCTCTCTCTCTCTCTCTCTCTCTCGCTCGCGTCTCGCCTTTTTCCATCGGGTGCAGCCGACGGCGACGGCGACGGCGACGTGTGGGACGCGACTCTATATAAAGACGCCGGCAGCGGAGCCCGGCTCCGAGTAGTACGCGAAACGCGCGCCGACCGAAAACACGCGCACCCGAGATATCGTTCGATTCGAGCTTCTGGAAAGCGGAGAGCGGTTTAGATTTTCGGCGAGGTACGGATCGTTCGGAGAGACGTTTGTGCGCGCAGCCTGGCCCGAGGAGGGAGGAGGAAGACGAGGAGACGGGGCTTATCGGAGACGGGGGCCGAAATTTTTTTGCGCGAACGACGAGCCTATTTTTGTAGACGTGGTCGGGCCGGAGTTTTTGTGAGCCGAGAGTTTGAACTTTGGGACTTTGTTGGATCGCTGTTGTAATATTCTTCTTTTTTTTTTTTTGTTAATCTCGTGTAATAATATTTTGATATTTTGCCGGCTCAAGTAAATTTGATACTTTACGTGGTCGCTTAAGTTTAAAAAAAAAAGATTGATATAGGCAGTTGCTGTTTTATTCTCAAACTTGATTACAAAAATGAAAAATTCTTATCTGGTGCTTCATTTAAAAATTACACGTTTAAGTTTCTGTTGTTAAAAATATTTGTGTTGCGTTTGTATTTCTTACGTAATTCCTTAATGTTATTTTACATGAAATTTGTTAACAAAGTTACTCAATATTAGTTAAAACATCCATCGATTACTAAATACTTTAACGAATTAATTTTATATTATCAATCGATTAACATTAAATTAAAAACTCCTAAGTTGTAATCGAATGAACCAGCACTTAAGAATGAAATCCGTAAGTTCATTGTAACCGAATTTCAGTACAACATCACACAGCTCGCTACAAAATTAGCCTACGAAGATAGATTTCTAAATCCGCAGCATTTCGCTGCGCTTAACCCCCCGAAATAGAATCTCCTCGTGACTCTGAAAATCACCTCGAAAACTTCGGGCCGCGCTTTAACACCCACAGCCATACATACATTATGACTCACTGAAAGCTTTCCGTCCGCCATGTTCGAAAAACTACCCATCCTCGGCCCCTTCTCCCGCCTCTCCTACCTACTCAAGCGGCAGAACTACCATTTCCGACGCTCCTTCGCGAGGAGATACCACAGCCGACTGTTCGACGGCCAGTCGCTCTGAGGAACGGCTTCCGGCCCGTATCAATCTTTATCGGGGAGGCTCGATCGTTCGCGCGCCGCGGCCCCCGCTCGCCGCGCTTCCTACGCGACTTCGAAAGCAGCGTGTGCTCGTGTGCCGGCAGGTTTTTCGCCGAATAAAAAAAAGCGGACTCGAGAGGCGCGCCGCCTTTGAAGGAGGGAAGGATTTATCCGAGAGAGCAGAAGGAGAGAGAGAGATACCGGTTCCCGGAGACATGGAGTCCGTGCTGAAGGTAGGCCGGACCCTGGGCGGAGGAGTTTACAGGGCTGCCGGGCTCCTGACGAGGGGGGCTCGGCGGATTCTGGCGGCGATACCCTTCCTCGGCATTAGTAGCGGGGATGACGATGAGCAGGCCCAAGTCGAGCAGAGCTGCAGGGTAAAGGGCGCACCGCGCGCAATCAAAGCTTGCACGAGTGTTTCTTCTTTTCTGGTTTTTTTTTTGCCTCTTTGAAATATGTATGGTGGTTTTTGTCTTTGGTTTAACCGCGCGCGAGTTTGATCGTTTGGGCGTCTTCGCTGGCGACAGATTCAAGGATGTTTAAATCAGAGTCTGGGAGGGAAGACGCCCAAATTTTGTAAAAAGCTGCAAGCACGTTTTTTGGATGTCGAGTAACACTAATATTTTTTACGAGTTGGTTTTTTTTGTCGTTTGCTGTTGTTTCGATGAGTAAGTTAACAATTTTGGAGTTGTACTAGATTTTAACTTTAATTCTTTTACTAATTTACCTTATTTACTTTTTATATAAATTATACGTTCCTTAATCTTCCATCGAAACTTGAAAAGATCCCGTACTGCTTAATTAAACACATCAAAACTCCTCGCTCTTCTCACCTTCTCAACTAAATAATCTACAAATCACATTAATCTCTCCCAAAAACGCCGCGTCAAAGCACCTACTAACAATCTGCTTTCCGCGCCTTTATCAGTAAGCGATTGGCCCCCATCAAAGCTCACGAAGTAGCCAGACTAACGCTATTAACCGGGGCTATAACACTGCGCTTTATTCAATCTCGCGCGGCTCATCTAGGGCTTTAATCCGCTAATTAGCAGGCAGTTAGGCAGTCGCGCGACTATACACGGAGAGCGAGTTTCCGAGCTGCTACGACGCGAGACGAGGACGACGACGACGACGACGCGCCTCTCGGAGATGCTCGACGAGAGGTGCCGGCGTCGATAACCGGCACCATTAGCGATAAGCAATCTCTCTCCCTTGCCGCCCACGTAGGCGAGAACCAGTCCGCCTGATTTTAATTGGACTCTCTCTCTCTCTCTGCTCCAGCTCCGCGGAGAGAGAGAGAGAGAGAGACCCCCGACGATTAATGACGAGAGAGCCCTTTTTTAACGGGAGAGAGCGTTCGTTTATTCTAATTTTGAATTAAACTTTGAGCATTCGTCGTCGTTGAATGAAGCTCGCCTTTTCGCGCGCCCTGCTTTACTATGGGGCAGAAAATTTTTATTTCGCTTTGGCGTATATAAGGATTATGCGAGTTACTTTTTGAGAGGGAGCTTTTTGTGCTGCGTTTATTATGCGCTTACTTTGTAGCTTGGTAGCACGTTTTTAATAGGCCGAAATGTGCTTTTTCCTGCACAATGAAGGATAAGTTTCGTTCCGCGGAGAAGTTCCTTTTGCTTATTCAAAGAACTTTACTGCGGAGAAAATTTTTAATTAACTCTTATAGGACAGTTTCCATTTATCAACATTTTAAAAGATTATTTGCGGTTTGCGAGGCTTTAGCAAAATTATATCTCTTCAAATCTTTTAACGATTCAAATAATTAGAAGCGAATACTATACTTCAAAAATCAACAAACAATTGAAAAAACTAGCTGTCCTAATAACATGCTACTTAGCCCACCAAACAAGAGCGGCCAACGAAAGTAAAGCTCGCGAGCACGAAATAATAAAGAGCGAAAGGGCTTTAATATCCGATTACTCGAGAAGGGCGGCGCGGCGGCGCGAATAGGTGACTCGTGTCGGCGGCTCTTAACGGCGGCACTGCAACTTCCGGTCTCGTGCTCGAGACCTCGGCGCGACGGTCTTGTTTCCGCGCCGAGTTGCGTGCCGCCGTCGCGTTTTCAGAATGGCCCTAATCCGTTTGCCGGAGCGATATGCCTCCGTCGTCCGTCGTTAGTTGACCCTAAGCGGTATACCGACGTTAACTGGTCGTTGGCTTTGAAACAATATTTTCTACAAATAACAGTTTGCTATTTTCGGCGATTATCGGCTTAAATTTACAGCGGTACGGACTAATTTTAGTTTAAGACTCGAATAGAAATGCGGCTCTAATTCCGCGCTTCTCGTCCGAGAATAATCCCAAACGATTCCTGAAAAAACTACTGCTTCGCTCGATTCGAGCCCATTGAATTGGCCGTGTCGCTCTATTCACTAATAGATCCCGAAGCCCAGCGGCAGCAGCTGCAGATGCCGCGCTCTCTCCCGTCAATTCGCGTCGTTGTTTATTTGTCTCTTTAACAGTGCAGGAGAACGCCGGGAGAGGCCTGCCGAGACAAGTGAGTAAGTCGACACTCGACGAGGCGGCGAGTAAAAATAGTCGCGTCGCCCCGTCGTCGTCGTCGTCGTCGTCAGCGGGGTGAAAGAAACTCGCGAGGCGCGCAAGACGCATCGACGCGACGAGGCGCGTGAAGAGCCTTACGATGCCCGCTCCGATAGATTGAGTCGGCGTCGGTATGATTGCCGTCTGAGGAGACTTCGCTTCTCGATAAGAGTTTTAGTCCCGCTCCGTTAGATTGTATTTAATTTTGTATTTAGTTCTATAGGACTTATTACTTAAAACATATCAGTCGCACTTATCACCTCAGTCGCTCGGCGAGCGCTCTTTAAAATAGTGTTACACGCGAGCTCGCCGGCGAGTCAGTGCTCCCGAAGCCCAGAGAGCGCCGGAAGCGCTCATTTGCACGTTCAACTCGACCTGGTACTATACCGCTGGCTGCCGGTCGAGCACTGCTCGATGCTCGAGCGCGAATCACGGCCGGATAGGTGCGAGGCTCTCTCCGAGGGAGAGAGTGAGTGCTGGAGTAGAAAAGTTTCGTTTGCGCGGGCCGCTCGATTTATTGCGAAGGATGGAATTCGAGTGTTTTGGGGTGGTCCATTGGGTGGGCAAGAAAGATTGATTGATTTTCCTTGTCGACTTGAACTAAAAAATTGGCATTTAAATTATTTTTATTAGGACGTTCGGCACCAGAGCGTTTTGATAGTCAATTACGAAACGATTGCATCAAATCTCCCAAATGAATCACCGCGGAATTAAACGACGCTCGCTAACGACCCAAAATAACGAATCCCACTAAATATTTATGGCCGAGCGACATCTTGGGCAACCGGCATAAATCGGCCACTTATTCCCGTCTCCCTCGAAAACAATTGCACGCAAAGTAGGCAACAGCGCGAAACACCAGAATCCTCGGGCCTCTTAAGCCCGATTATCCACCTTCGCATCGGTATTATACGCGTTTCAATATCCCCTGACGGCAGAGACGGATCTGCAATTCAAAACGAGGCGGCGAAGCGCCCGAGAGACCGTCCCGATGATGGAAGTGCATTATTTTTAATTCGTTTTCCCGCGGCGCCGCCGACTACTTCCGAAAGACGTCCCCCGTCCCGGGGGGCAATTGCGCCTCGATTATCCCGCTCTCTCTCTCTGGCGGCGTATGCTAATTCCCGCGCGCAGCGCGCCCGATTACGGAACAAATCGGCGCGCTTAGCGAGAGCGCGCGCGGCTCCGTCTGTAATTAAGCGTTTGCCCGAGCGACCGAACGGATTAACTGCCGCTGCACGCGATGCGCTGTGTGTGTGTGTGTGTGCGCGCCGCGCCGTAAAATGGCCTGCGTCGCGCATTGATGCCGGGCTCTTTGTCGGGATGAGTTTGTTTTGCTCGCTGATTTGTTTGCGCCTCCCGGCTTTTTTGGATTTCTAGGCAGTTTACGGGTAGTTGAACGGTTGCGGTGCGTAGTGTTTTAGTTTTGCTCGTCTTTGAAGCTTCGACAGTTTGAAAACATTTCTCTTTCGAGACTTCCTGCTTGTACTACATTCGCTTTTTTTTTTCATCTCTTGAATATGCATTCGGGCGTTAAACAAAGGAGCGTTTCGTTGGCATTGAGCCAGCTCAAATCTTATTCCGTAGAATTCGTTTTTAGTTGAATACACAGGAACAATAATAGCGTGTGATAATTACTTGGATTTTAGCACTAAATATACGCGTACACCGAGAAGTAAATTGGGCGGTTTAGACGTGATTCACGTTGCTTTATTCCTCGCACGCGACTCAACTCCTGGCACTGATGAAACCCCGGTGACAAATTACAAAATTTGTCGCTCGGTTAAAGCGCATCGAATCCAACGAACGCCTGCGTACGTTCACGCGAATTGCCCGACAAATCCATCCCTCTCCTCCGAAAATCTCGACGTCCCAAGGCCTTCTCACAAGAGCCTGCTTGACCTTCCATTTAAAATCCGCGCGACTTCCCTCTCGCGTCCCCGAGATATCGCTTTCCACTCGGAAAATGAAAAAGCGGGGAATTGCTTTTAAAGTATCCAATCGAGCATCGATCATCGGCCCGCGGCCCCGAGCGATGTTCGTCGATCGATAATTCACGGCTCGGCGCCGATATGTACATTTTCGCGTTTGCTCGGGGGGCGGCAGCAGCAGCCGGCCGAGCATTACGGAAAATTAGCCTAATGCATTTTTAATGCCGGCGTATGCTCTCCGACGGGGGGCGACGTGTCGCCTCGATGGATGTGCGCCTAGCCGCGTTTTACAGTCCAGGGGAGAGCTGCTGCCGCTGCTGCTCGTCCCTCCGATGCGTTTTATAAAGTGTAAAATGGATTAGGTGCTTACGCGCAATCTCTCTCTCTTTGGGCGTTTATTGAGTTAAGGGCTTTGAAGCATTAAACTTTGTTTGGCGTGCCAGTTGTTCATTGTCGGGCGGTGTTTCATTATCATATAAATGAAGTTTTTAGCCGGATTTTTCGGCATTGGTTACAAATGAATCAATCAATCTTGAGCTCCGCCGAAAATGAAATGTGCAAACAGAAGCTTGTTCCCTGATTTTTAATTTTCTTCAAAAGCCCTAAAAAGGCGGAACAAGCGGTAACGCTTCGCGCCCAACTCGTAAACGACGCCTCGTCGATTCCCTCCTCTCGACCCGAAAAATTCCGCGAACCCCCGCGCGAATCATCGGCCCAAATCCCCGCTCATCAAGCCTCTCCCCCCCAATGAATATTCAAGAGGCTCGCTGCCATTTATTAAGTCGTTCCCTCCTCCCCCTGACACACTTCTTCCCGGAGCCCGCGCTCACTTTTTTTCTCTCTCCTCCGCGGCGATAACGATCGGAGCGCCGGCCGGAAGCTTATTAAAGCTCTCTCTCCTCTCCTCGCCCCGCTCGCGAATCCGGGGGCTGGATCTCGGCCAGCGGGACGTGTTAACGCGAGTGAGAGAGAGAGCTTTTGGTGGCCGGCCAGAGGATGATGATGACGACGACGGTGGAGAGAAGAATTCGACAAAGCCTCCGCTTTGTCGAATTTTCGCGCCCGGAGCTGACGAGGCGGCCTCCCCGGCTTTTTGCCGCAGTTTTGGCTCGCCGCACTTCCTTTAAGCTACGAGGGCAGGGATTTTAATGGGATAAGGGCTGCGGGAGAGAGGGGGTTGTTGTACGGGGAAACTTAATTTTATGCGAGCGCGGAATGATGCAAGTTGGTCGTTTCTTTCGCGAAGCGCACGTCGAGACGCAGAATCTTCGTACGTAATATGCTAATATTTGAGTGATTAAGGTTAATTTAAAAGCGCAATTAGCAGGTGGGATCAACATTTTAATTTATGCAGGAGTTTAAGGACTTTTCTTTCATAACGCAATTTTTTACTCTGTCGGGGGAGCTCTCTGCCTCTTTTTAATAAAACAACTTGGAATTTACTCGAGTATTTTAAAATTCAGTTACGAAAGACGTAATGACTCGAGTAAACAGTATTAAGAAAGCATAAACAAAACTGATTTAAGGCATTTCTCGCTGAAAAAATGATTGCAAAAAAGTCGTATACCCATTTAAGTGAAATTTACGGGCGAAGATAATTTTCGCAATAAATTTACCATTTATAACGATTTACTGCGCTTAATTACAAGTCAAGCATTACGGCTTCAATTACGGCGTCTGCATTTTCCGAAATTCTACTTAACTCAAAATGTTACAGCGTTCTAAATCCCGAGTTTATTTTAAAACGTATAAAGTTCATGACGCAATAACGCTATAAAGCGCAACATTGTAGAAGCCTTAAACTCGTTGCAGAGAATTTAGCGCGTTAATTAACGTTCTCAGAAATCCCGGTGCGCCAAGCTCGAAATGTTGCGATTTCAAAAAAATCATCGCGAATAAATTATGGCTCAAAAAGCTCTGAGAGAACTTCGCTGTTTTGACCGTTTTAAAGAGAGCGTGCAATAAATACGTCTCGTCAATTTTTTCAGCCACTATTTCCAGCTCGGCGTCCCATTAATTGTTGCGAGAGAGAGAGACCCCCTTTTTTTCCTCCATCGGAGCCGAGAGCGCGATCGATAATATTCCGGTGCAAAAAAAAAAGAGAGCCCTTCTCCGCCGGAGAGAGAGTAAGAGTGTGTTTAATTCACGAAATTGAAAGGGCCCGGCGTCGTGTGTGCCGACGCGCCTCTTTGTTCGAATTCGTTCGCTCGGCGATCGATACGCGAGCGGCGGGGCGACGCCGCGTTATACGCGCGGAGAGAGAGAGAGAGCGTATGGCGAAAAAAAAGGGGGGGAGGCTCATCTTACACGCGCCTCGCTCTCCTTTCTTTGCACGAGTGCACCGCCGCCGCCGCCGCCGCTGTTGCTGCTCAAGTGGAGAGAGAGGAGGGCTTTTCTGCGAGAGAGGTGTTCGGACGCTTTGCGAGCCGATTGTGTCGAGGTTTTAGGCGGCGCGGGGGGAGTTTTCGGGATTAGAAAGGGACGGGGGCAATTGTGCTGAATGTTGGACAGAGAGGCGAATGGGTTTTTAGATGCTGTTTGGTTATTAGGGTTGGGAAAATCTACGAGGTCTGGTTAGTGAATGTATTTTTTTACCGAGAAATTTCAGTATAAAATCCCAGTGAAAGCACCTTGAAAACTAAAACTCCATTTCTATCATTATTCCCATCGAATCGAAAGCCCATTAACGCACTCGATTCGCGTCGCTTCCGCAAGTGCAGCATCACGCGGCCAATCGTCGAAATATATCTTTCGCGGTGAATTTCCACTTCCCCACGACGAGGACTCCGGCGACGATCCGTCATTTCGGCCGGCGTGTGAAAAAGCTGCTTGACACACTGACACGCTTGGTCACCCCTGAGAATCTTTTCACCCCTCGGGTGTGTGTCGCACCCTCTTCTCTCTCTCTCTCTCTCTCCGGCTCGAGCGAGAGAGAACGAGGCGAGGGCGAGGGATTTCCGCGTCGCACCTTTTCATATTTCCGCGGCGGGAGGGCCGCTTTATCTTGCTTACGTATCTGTCTCGGGCTTCATTTTATTGATTATGTAAGGCGGCCCCGGCGTTTCTTTCGTGCCGGATTCGCGCGGGGCGGCTTGTATTACGCGCGGATCTCTCTGTGTCGGGGCGCACTTTGTCGCTCGGCTTTTTAGGGGTTCTGTTTCATTGTGCTTTACTGTCGGGTGGCGAGGGTGATGTTTCCGGCGATTGATCCCCGCTCGTCTTTGTGACGAAGCTCGAGAATTTTCGGTTGTCATTGTTAAGGATGTCGTATTAACAATGTTTTTAATATTATTAAAAATTTACTTTGGACATACAAGATTAACAACTTAATATTCTAGTCGTTAATAACCAATTCTTTTACACTGGAAATAAAGATAATGAAAAGTAATACATTAACTTTATTTACTGCCACGTGTCAAAACAGAAGAAAATCGTAATGGTAGAAGGAACATTGTATCGTATGACCTAACTGAGATTGTGCGCAGTTACAAATGACATGAAGCGAGCCATGTATCGCTGTCTATAGGAAGAATTCAATACTTGCGGCGCAGTTCGAAAAATTTGCCATTTGTTCTATACCTATGGTGCACTCAAAGTATGTAATTCTACACTCCCGCGCAGCGCTCAGCGTTCTAATAATAGGCCTGAACTTGAACTACGTCTTGCCTTTACATAATGCGCTCGTTTGCCGATTATTTTCATGCGAATTTCACAATTAACGAATCTATATTTTGATAATTAATTTTTCATTTAACAAACAAGGCTTTTTATTAACGTGCCATTTTCTATCCTCTCAGGGCGGCGAGGACGAGGCAGCGGCAGCAGCCGCGACCACTCCCGAGGACAAGTCTGCCGTGAGCAGCCCCTCGGAGGAGAGCAAGGACGCCAAGGAGAACGAGAATAAGCCGGAGGAGGCCAAGCCGGAAGAGCCCGCCAAGAAGGAGGAGGCCGCCCCCGCCCATGCCGAGGAGCCCGCCGCCAAAAAGGAGGAGCCCGCCGCCCCAGTCCAGGCCGAGCCCGCCGCCGTCGCCGCCGCTCCAGTCGCTCCCGTTGTCGCCGAAAAGAAAGTCGAGGTCAGTCCCGACGCGGCGCCCGCTCACACCGCTCCTCCGTCGTCTATCACTGAGGGGAAAACCACTGAGGAAGTAGCTCTCCTGCCACCCGCACCCCCCGCCCCCTCCGCC